>VZUI01090005.1:0-49178 GCA_013401135.1 Cettia cetti
GGCCAGCTGGGCAGGGGAGGGGATTGTCCTGCTCTGCTCTGCTCTGCTCTGCTCTGCTCTGCTCTGCTCTGCTCTGCTCTGCTCTGCACTGGGGCAGCCTCAGCTCCAGTGCTGGGGGCAGTTTTGGGTGCCACAGCACAAAGCAGACATTGAGCTGTCAGAGAGTGTCCAAAGGAGGGCCGTGAGGAAGGTGAAGGGCCCTGAGGGGAAGCCGTGAGGAGTCGCTGAGAGCACTTGGTCTGTTCAGCCTGGAGGAGACTGAGGGGAGCCCTCACTGCAGCTACACCTTCCCTGTGAGGGGAAGAGGAGGGGCAGGCACTGATCTATTCCCTGTGATGACAGTGACAGGACTCAAAGGAGGAGCCTGAAATCATGTCAGGGGAGGTTTAGGCTGGGTATTAGAAGAAAGTTCTCCAACCAGGTGTTGTTTGGGCACTGGAAAAGGCTCCCCAGGGAAGTGGTCACAGCACCAGCCTGACAAAGTTCAAGAAATATTTGGGCAATACTCTTGGGCACCTGGTGTGACTCTTCAGGCTGGTGCTTTGCAGGGTCAGGAGTTGGATTCTGATAATCCCTATGTGTCCATTCCAACTCAGTGTATCCTGTGATTCTGTGGTTCTGTGAAAGTGAAGAGTAACACTCTGTGCAAATGCCACTGAAATTTTAAAATTCTTATTTGAAAATGTGAAAATAAAAATAAGGCAAAATGATTGATTTTCACATATGAAGTTGTCTCTAAAAATGAAAGTAATTTCAATTGTATCAAGAGCTGAAAAGGAAGCCATGTCATTCAGCCATTAAGTTTGAGCTACATTCAGTTTCTGTCAAATAGAAAACAATGCCTTCTTCTTAAAGCTTTGCAGACTGTGTATTTATTCCAGTTTTTCACTGCAAATTGTAAGGAGATAGGTTTGAGCTCTGGTGAGTCTTTGAGCTCTGTGATTTTTAAAAATTCGTCTCAATGCAGTAATGAAAAGTTTTCTTTTCCCCAGCACGTCTACCAAAGAACTGACCTGGTGGGTGCTTACATGGCACCATACCTAGAAGAAAGTGATACAAGGCTGAACCAATGTTGCTCTAGAAAATGTAGCCCAAAATCCTCAGTGTTCTGAATAGCTTCATGCTCCAGGGCAGTACATGTGATTTAAGATACAAATTTGAAAAAATACCTTCTGATATTACTCCCTCAAATCTTAAAAAATATAATTTGAGAAAGATCTAGGACTGTCCAAAAATCTAATAAAAATCACAACAAAGTCTTCATGAATATAGTGGAAATAAACTCTCCTCTATTTACTTTAAATTATCTTATATATCTGCATAACTGAAGGATTGAACTATGATAAGTCTGAGATCGCAAAGGGAAGCTTCAGGAGCAGGTAGTTGTTTAGAGTTCTCTAACTCATTTGTAGTGCTCTGCTAAATTATTAAAGATTTTCTGAGAATAAGGTAAAATCTACTACAGCAGCAAGAAATTGCAATCATAGTAATTTTGAGGTCTTTCAGTCTATTTTTGCAGAAAGTACCAATCTTTACACATAAAATATACCCTGGCTAGTACTTTTCATCCCCTGTGTAAAAAGTTCTCTTTCTAGTTAGAGAGAGATTTGCTAACTGCATTCCTTCCCATCCTGATTGTTCTGCTCTGTACTCTGGATATCCAGAAGAGATTAGTTTCCTAAGACTTACTGGAGTCAAGAGAGATAGAGGGTCTCTCTCTAGGAATCACTCCAAAGTTCATTACGTTTTCACATAAAATTTTCTGAAAATACGGTTTTCAAACTGTTCCCTTTGAGGAGAGGATATTCATTTTTTATCCTTGCCTAGGATGACATGAGTTAACTCTGTATTTTTGTATGTTTGTGTATTTACAAATAACTAGAAATGGTGAATGGGCCTGCAAGTTGACTTAACAGTTCAAAGCAAAAACAAGGCCTGGATCTGTCCAAAGTTTAGGGATGCATAAGGAATTTCTCAGGCCTAAATCTTCATACCTGATTATATAGTTGATATGGAAATTCACTTAAGATAAAAAATGAGGGGATGTGTTTAACTATAAAAGGTTTCAGTTTATGGAGTTTAAAAGCAAGCATTGATTGAAGATTCATTGGAGAATCTATGGAGGAGAAAAACAAGATTCAACTATGTGTTTTATTTTAAAATCTTTCATGTATTTTTATTTTAGATGATAGATTTCTTCCCAAAGAGAAAATGACAACAGCATATTAAGTCAGCCTGCATTTGTTTCTGCTGTGATGGAATAAGAGGCTCATGATATAGCAGAAAACACTGAGTAAAGACAAAGTAAATAATTTTAAAAGAGAACTTGTTCCCAATCCTGTTAAGCCAAGCTTTTATAGCCATGCCCCCATGTGTAAATTGCCACTGGATTATTTCTTTTAAGTGGCCTCACATTCTGAGTTCATAACATAGGTGTAAAAAGGCCTGCTTGTCCTAAACAGATCAATGAAAATGGACATCTATGTATAATGGAGGACAACCGAAATGAAAATAATTATTTATTTTTACAAAATTTATTACTATGAGAATGCTGTAATATGTATTAAAAACTGTTGTCATGAAACAGTCATGGTGTCTGCAAGACTGATGATCTCAGAATGGCAGACAGCAATTTTTACGAGGTCAGAAGAAGATAAAAAGGTCTGTAAATTTTAAGTTCTGGAAGCTGGAAGGTAAATTTAGGAATAAAACATTTTAGTGCATATGGCATTATATCTCTGATAAAGAGTAAAATCTGTACAATATCCTGTCTTTTGCTCCACATGCCACGGTTATGAGGGTATAATGTGGACTTCTTGTAACTATATTAATAAAATTAAAATGTAGGGAAATTTGAAATTGTGTGCAATCCTATTCAAATATCACCACATGGATCCATTTCTGGTAATTACAAAATTCAGATCAAAACAGAAATATATGTTTACAGTTCACTTCCACACAGAATGAAAAGTTTAAATTTCTCTAAAGTAAGTTTCCAAAACAGAGCCCAGAATTCAGCTATGAATAAAATATCACTTTAACGATTAGGAAGAGCCAGCTGGTGTCACCTGTAACAATTTTTTCTTCTTCGGGACTAGAACTCAATTCAGACTAAATTTCTTATACTTAGAAGGATTCATATGTATATAATTTCCTGTATTTATATATATTCAATTTCTGCTTTCAGAAAAAAGTTCAATTTCTGCTTTCAAAAAAGTTCAACAGGAAGAGTGAATTTCTGATTTTGAGGCAAGATTTATGTCAAAAAAATGACATTTTATATATATTTTCATCAAAACCAAGAGGAGACAGTAATTTTTCTAGGCTTAGAAGCATGAAATGTGCTTCAAGGTTAATTGTTTAGCCTATTAAAACTAATTTGCTTCCTTGTTTATAAACTGGCCATCTATTAATGTGCTAAACAGTCTCACATAGTCTGTAGTAAAGTGTATCTACTGAGTAGAAAAAACCCTAGCATGATAAATGAAGGTCATTTGAAGCAGTTTTTTCCTAACTTGTCATCTAATTTGGATTTTATATGTGAACTTAAGATCCTGTATCTGGAGTTTTTTCCACACTTCTAATATATTTGCTTATATTTTATTATGAAAGTGGAGAGAAAGTTTCTAAATTTGGCCATTGTACAGAACAGGGTTTTGCTAAAATTAAGAGAGGCAGCTGCCTATTGTTGGCTCTTATTGATGGGGCATTTAAAAGCATTAGTTAAACTATGTTGAATTAGTAAGAAGAATCAAAAAAGAAAAAAGAGGGTGTTGCTGCCTATATCAAAGATACTATTACATGTGAACAAGAATGAAGTGTGCATGGATAGCTCTTATGTAGCATCCTATTCATCTGAGAACTTACTCTTAAATATATATCTGTAATATGTAAGAACTACTCCCATTGCATTTGATTTCAATGTGGAAGACATCTCAAATAGCCAGAAATTTCTTCAGAATTCCTAGAAATGATAGGGTGGGGTTTTTTTATTATTATTTCCTTAAAAATATTCCAGCAAAAAAACCAGGTTAGATATAGATAATTCTTAGAGGCAGATAGTAAAATTGCAAAAATCTGGGTTGTTTATTTATTTATTTATTTAATTGGTTGGCTTTTTAGGGACATTTAGGCTCAGCAGTTATTTCCAGTTTATGTTTGGCATGAAAGATGTGAATGCTTCCCTCCAAGCTGGTGATCTTGAATTAAATGGAACATTTGGCATCAGTAACAAGATGAGAAGATGCTAAAGTTAGGCATATAAAATCATAAGATTAATTTTGAGTAGAAAAGATCTTAAAAGGTTATGTAGTACAGCCTACTTCTTAAAGTGAGACATCTCAAAACTGGATCACATTCCTCAGGGTCTGAGTCAGTCCCCAAAATTGAAAATTGAGTTTAGAATGAGGTTCAACACTCAGGTAAAGTGTACTGAGGAAAGAGGCAGCTGAAAGAGTGTTTGAAGGGCTTGGAGTGGAGCAGTGCCAACAAGGCTCATTGAAGCTTGGAATTTTCTTAATCAGAGATCCTCCTAATCATCCTTTTTAATCAAAGATACTCTGATTGTGTATATGGGGATGAGAGGGAAAGCAGATTGAAGAATTTGTCAGTCCTTGGTGTTTTTTGTATCTCATGCTCTTAAATCCATAAATTCCATAAAGGATTGTGAAAAGAGCAGGATTACATCTGTCAGTTGATGATAAAAAGATGATGCTGATTTATTAGGTTCATAATTAAGCTGCATATTTCAGGATAGTATGTGGGAATCTTTTAACTTTTCATTGTACAGCTACTAAAAATCACTGCAAAAGCAGTGATTACAAACATGAAAAAAAAACACTCTTGGAAGCTGGACATCCTATGAGGAGAATGCAAGTTCTGCAGTCCTGAGGCAAATCCTCTTTCTCTTGAAGCTGGAGGCGTATATCTTGCAACTAACTCACCAACTGCATGAGAAGAAAATTTGTTTAGAATAGAGACATATCTTTCAACTGTAGAGGAGCATGAGGGTTAGAAAAGGCCTTCCTTTGCACTGTTTGGGCAGGGAGCAGGTAAGAGGCAGTGTCTGTTTTTTGGTAGAGTGCTTCTCTATGGCATGGGACACCGAGTGCTGTGGCTGGGACCACGCATCACAGGACCAGGCCTCATGTGGAGCAGTGCCAACAAGGCTCAACAAGATTCTGTGTTAAAATTCAATTATTGCAGACAGGATTATGTTGCAAAAATTTGAATTATCTTCCTTCTAAATTGCTTCTGGTCCAAGAGGTTCCTTAAGTGTGGGACTATGGATGGCAGGAAAACTTTGCTCTGGATTTGTTCAGGATGGCAGGATGCTAAAGCATGGGAAAGTAAGTTATATCTAAACAGTAGGTAATTTACACATCTTGTTTATTTTAAGGTGTTTGTAGGGGTTTTTTCTCACATTTCTGTCAGTGTGTTACCTTCCTTAGGGGAGTGTCATCCATTCTCACAAAGAGCCTGCTGGAAGCTAAAGTTACTACTAGGAGGGAGGGAAACTAATTTGCTTAAGACTGGAAACACTTATCTGGAACTTATTTATTATAGTTTGTTATATATTGTAAGAGTTCAAGAAGCTTGTATAAATTTACATTTTTACAAGACCTTTGTTAATACATTGGTATCTTTGAAACTCAAATGGGCTTAGTAAGGAGCAATTTGTATCTGAAATATGCACTACAGAAGATGTGTTTGTAACATGTTAGCCAAAGGAATGAGCTGTAAAGCATCTTCAGGTAATGTCAGATATTCTACCTTAATTTCTTGTGACAACTGCTCACTTATTTTTTCTATTTTTGCTGACACAGAGAGTAAATGTTTTCCACAGAAGCAAGACCATTGATGGTGAGAGTAGTTGTTTCTTCAACTCTCAAAATCTGGATTCTTTTTTACATTTCTTGTCTTTATTTCTGATTTTTAGGCCATGCGATCTTCACTTTTGTTTAACAGTTTCAATGCAAATGTTGCCTGTTCAATGAAAAAGAAAATTCTTCGTCCCCTACCTCTGTTGAACCAGCAAGCTCAGTGCAGAACTGATGCAGTGTAATGGTTTGACCTCTTCCTCACTCCCTCACCATCAGGATCAGGGAGAGAATTGGGAGGATGAAAGCTGGAAAACTCCTGAGTTGACATACAGACAGTTTAACAGGGAAAGCAAAATTCATCCACACAAGCAAAGCAAAACAAGGAATGAATTCACTGTTCCCCATGGGCAGGCAGGTGTTCAGCCATCTCCAGGAGAGCAGGGCCCCATTACGTGTAACGCTTGTTTGGATAGACAAATGCCGTGACTCCAAACATTTCTGCCTTCCTCTTTCTTCCCCCCAGCTTTCTGTACTGAGCATGATGTCACATGGTCTGGAATATCCCTTTGGACAGTTGGGGGTCACCTGTCCCAGCTGTGTCTCCTCCCAGCCTCTCATGCACCACCAGCTTCCTCACCAGCGTGGAAGTACAAACAGGAGAAAAGGCCTTGGCTCTGTGTAAGCCCAGCTCAGCAATAACAAAACATTTCTGTATTATCCACCCTATGTTCAGCACAAATCCAAAACACAGCCACTGTGAAGAAAATTAACTCTACCTCAGTCAAACCCAGCACAAGCAGATAAAAAGTGGTTCAATCTTGCACAGGCTTAATTAATGAGGAAGACACAGGTATAATTACATAATGGAATGTAGGGTGTTATCAGTACTTATCACAAGGAACAATCAAGGGCCAAGAGAAAAAAACACATTGAGAGAAAAATGAAATGCACTTTTTATCTTTCCTTATCATGCAAAAGTGTTGGCATTTGGCCCTATATTTCCTCAAGGTGAGTGCAACCTGCTTTTGTTAGATTTGTTGAATAAAAAATGTGAACTGGAGAGGCATGTATGGTCTGATATGAAGGCTGGATATGATAAACAGGCACTTAGATGAAGTTCATGATAATTTTGTTATCAAAAGTTATCATTATCAAAAATACTTATTCTTGTATGAACACAGAGGAGTGTGTTGACCTCTACTGCATATGAAATAAATCTAATTGAGAAACACTAAATTGCATAGTCTTATTATCTTTTTTTTGTACCAGATGGTGCTAAATTTTTTGTTTCTTACTACATATAAGAACATTTTTTGATATTGCAAATTCTGATCCTCAAAATGTAGCTGGATCAAAGTAATCTTTACATATTTTATAATTTTTTTCTTTTTTTACCATGGTCTTATGCTAAGAGGGAGTATCTAACCTTAGTCTAATCCTATGTTCTGTTTTCCTTTCTTTCCTCAGCTCTTTAGCAGGTGAACAGAGTGGGCAGTGTAGGTTTCATGAGCAGCTATTCAGTTATTTCTACATTTATTTTCAGGGTGCATAGGTAATTATTGCATAATATTTGAATGCTCCTTTAAAGAGTAGTAATGTAGATCTTTAGAGTATTTGGGTGAATCCTGAACACCAGTAAATCTTACTAAAATTCCTGAAAGTTGAGGGGAGATTGTCATCCCCCTTTCATAAAACTGGGGCACAGAGGCAGTTAAGATTTCTGTGGCTGAGACAGCCAATGTGGTTTTTAGGGTGCTTAATATTATGTAACACTTACTGTATATGAACAGCAATTAAATAGTGCCTTCAGTTGTAGGCTGGATTGCTTGGTTCTTTAACTCAAACCTCAAAGAACAATAACTTTAGAAAATTTGAAGTCTACAGGAAGGGATCAGCTAGTTAATAAATGTCTAGTATACCTGGAAATAACACTGTAAAACTCCATGATAAAGCAGGAAGAAAATTTCTAAGCTTCTAATCATCTCATCTAAGCTTTCTAATCTTGTCGTTTTCTAACTAGAACTAACTAGAATCTCATTTTGTAATTTTACGTCTAATTTTCATTATAGACAGGAATTTCTTTGCAACATGACACTGCTTCTTTCAGAATTACTGAATCAGGGAGAGATTTAGCGCAAAAGCAATATACTGTCATGCAATTATTTTATGGTCTCTTTCCAATTTGTCAGAGTTTTTGGAGCACAGAAGGGTTGAGACAACCCAGATAAAGTGAAAATACAGATTATTTAAGAGTTCTGTAAATTAGGATATAAGAGTACACATAATGTGTTTTTAAGTTTAGAAAACTTGTGAACTGTAACCTGGAGACAGCTGGGACAGTTGAGAAGAACAGAAGGCAAAGTGGAGGTTATTAGAGAACTATATGCTACATTTATATCCCTGAAACTGATATTGTGACACAGGCTGGTCTGTGAGTACAAAGCAGGGTTACCTGCACATATCAGTCAAGTTATTGAACAATTTAGGCTTGCCTGACTGATAATGCCTGTGTGTCAAATTGAAAAAATACAGCATTACATTTTTGCATTACACTGTGATTAGTACTAATCTCTAATCTCAAATCATCTAATGTAAACAGGGAATAGCTCCACTGGTTTAGAAGCATTAAAGTGTTTAAAAGTTTTCCATGATGAGAGTCAGGCTCAGTGTCTATCCTATATGGAGCACTTGTTATTGCAGCTAAAGTATTTGAGTCTATGAAAGTTTTTGTGAACATTCTTTGGCTACTCCACCCTAACATGATGAGCCTCTCTTTCATCAATTGTGTTTCTGCAAAGGAAACTCACTTGTTACTGCTGCAGTTTGGGAATTTGTACTTCTCCCTGTGTATACCAGCTTCTGGGAGAGGGCAATGAGGCTTTGGGGAACCATCTCAGCATTTACCTGTTTAGAAATTCATCACATTTTGTGGCAAATGCAGGCTTCTGTTTTATTAAATATTTACACTTGGAATACTTAATTATTTAGGAAAATAAATTGTTTAGGGTGTAAATATTAAATATGTTTTTATGTGGTAGTCATTAATTTGGCAATGCAGAAATGTGTACAGTTGTGTTTTGTGTTCTACCTGTGCACCTATGTTGCTGAGTTGGATGTTCGTTTTTGCATATGAGACATAGAACCTATCAGAGGTTCTGGTCCTGGATGTTACTAATAAAAGACTTTGTTTTATTTCAGATATGAAGAGTATACTGAATACTAAAATGCAGTGAAGTCCCTGTACTGTAACCACTATGCTCACAAAACTCCTGCTGAAATTATAGGAATTTTGAATTCCAGTTTTTAATTTGAGGGTTGCTATTTAATTGTTTTCCAACTTGTTTAAGTTAAGAATTGTAGGGGTTTGTCTTGATTTTGAAATCTACATTCTGTAGCAGATGAAATGATGATGGAAAATCTAGCTGTTTTTTATCAACCCAGCACTGAAGGGTTTTGCACTTTAGTTCATAGCTTAATATGTAGTCAAACCAGGCTTATTTGTGAAATCAGCTGAAATAAGGATTCTAGCTCAAAGATTTGAAGGGCATTTTGGTAGGACACAGACTCAGGTGTATAGCTGAAAAAGAGAAAAGCAGAAACTTAATCAAAAATTTAAGACAAAACACTGAGTACAGTAATTTGTTATTTTGTGTAGCGAACAGGACATAACAAAATGAGAAAGGTCGTACTAAAAGCTGTAACATGAAAGTGTTAAATGAAGAATGAGTGTTAAATTATATCACACATTAAATGTTTCATTTACCTCATCAGTACAGTAATTGCAAGCCCTTTAATTTTTATGGCCCACAGCTGGAGTTCTTGGCATAGTATTACTGAAAGGGAAAGTCTGAATGAGGTTGGAATACTTTTAAATAACATCCTCAAAAGAAAAGAAAACCTAAGGATACCTTACTTGCAGGACTCTCTCAACAGCTATTGTTGATCCCAGAATCAAATAACAGAAAATGGTCAGGCCCTTATATACACTGCAAAAGTGAGGCACCATTGTTGATGATGTAGCACAGGAACATAACTGCTTTTCTTTGAACACAGCTGTCACTTGTCAGTAATCATGGGGCAAAGTCCTCAATATCAGACAGGGAAGAAAAGGTGTGATATTATATTAGTTAAGTTTATCTCTTGTGGTATAAAGTTACTTATACTGCAAAATGTTTAAGATGTGGCTTGAATTGAGTATAAATTAGTTACCCATCTTTTAAGACCTCCTATATTAATAATTTACAGCTAGGTCAGTTGACAGTCTTTTCCCTCCATTGGGCCGACTGAGTGTCACATTCCTTAGTCTGCAGATTCTGTAACACTGGTTGTTAGGGAGGTGTTCCAGCACAGAAGTATAAGGCAACTACTTCATCTTCACCTTCCCCGTCGTGTGCCTGGCATAAGAATATGTCAACAGCAGGTAGAACCAGCCTGCTAAAAATCAGCAGGATATAAATTTGGAGGGTGTTCTTATGACACCAAAGCTGAAGTTTACATCTGATGTAACTACCTTCCCACAAGGGATTTATCAGCTAGAGCACACATGGTGTGTTTTCACTTGTGGACATTTTTAATCAGTCAGTGTTTGCCACAAAGATGAAATCTAGCCAAACAGATCTCCATGAAGCGCATACTAGGGGTCTCTTCAATTTCTTAGAGAGAAGAGGCCTCTATCTAGGCGATTTCCTAGGGAAAATGCTGTGTACAGTGACTGGCACAGCTTAGGGAGGGATGAAGTGTTGGAAAGCTTCAAGAACCTAAAAAGGGGTCTGAACACTTGGATATGCACATGGTGTGGAAATTCTGAGTTCACTTCCTCCAAGAGAAAGCTATTCTGTGTGCACCCAGGCAGCTCTGTAGTCTAGCCTGGCATTTGAAGACAGGGGGGATTTACTTTGAAACTGTTTCCCTGCCCAATCCAAAGCACAGATGTAGATTTCAGCTGTAGTGCTTCAGGCTCTGTAATAATGGGCTGGGTGTGGGTGCTGAGATAGGCAGGCAGGATGGTTCACCTTCAAATTCCCATTGAGAATAAGTTGAAGCCTGATTTAATTGCTGTTAGGGAAATTAACTATCTATAGTTTAATTTCAGATCTAATTGTAGGTTGGTCAAATAGCATTTCTTGTTCCTTTTTTCATGGTATAATGATGTTTATAATATTCATCATAAAACCCCAAATCATTTTTCTCTCTGCAGAGTGTAGCAGAATGTTTAGGAAAGGTGTCAGGATTCTTAGATGTTATTGAGAAGAAATTAAGACAATTTTACAGACTTAAAAGGTCAACGTTGCAACACCTTTCGAGACCAACAGGAAACAAAATAATATTTTTGCTATCATTGCACCCTGTAATACCTGGCCTGTATACCAGCCAAAGCCAGGCCAGAAGACTGAGGAGGCATACTGAGGAGGGGGTGATCCATGTAAGAGTTACCCTGAGCAGGTTCACTGTGCTGAATGCACATCTGGGCCTTCAGGGCTTGTGCTGAGTTGCACAACTTCCCTGGCTTCAGGATGAACACAGCCGGTTCACTGAATTGGAGAAATCTACAGTTGCCGCTGGATACTAGTGGTTACATCACTTAGGTGTCCCTGTCTGTATTTAACAGTGCAGCAAGTTCCCAAGAGAACATCCTTCCTGCATGACAATAGGAAGGGTGAATATAAGATGGTGAGTATTATTCCCTAAAAGAAAATCCTGTAGTAGCTTGAATGGTCCAAAATATGGAAATCTCTTTTAGAGACAGGGTCTGAACAGCATGCTGTGTGTGGGGTGGAGGTCCTGCACTATTTGGGGTTCTCAATATAGAATCAGAGAATCAAAGAGTGGTTTGATTTGGAAGGAACTTTAAAAATCATCTAGTTACAACCCTCCTGCCGTAGACAAGAACATTTTACACTATACCAGGTTGCTCAGGGCCCCATTCAACTTGGCCTTGAATACTTCCAAGAATAAGGTAGCTGCAATTCCTCTGAACAACCTGTTCCAATGCTTTATCATTGTCACAGCTAAAAATTTCTTCGTAAGATTTCATCTTGTCACTGCATGCCCTTGCAAAATTCCCTCTCTAGCTTTCCTGTAGCTTCCTTCAAGTACTGGAAGTTGCTATAAGGTCTGCCTGGAGCTTTCACTTCTCCAGGTTGAACAACCTGAGTCTCTCAGGCTGTTTTCATAGGAGGGATGTTCTAGCCCTCTGATCATCTTCATGGCTCACCTCTGGACTCATTCTAAGAAGTCCATGTGCTTCTTGTATTAGAGGCCACAGAGCTGATGCAGCACTCCAGTTGGGGTCTCACAAGGGCCAAGTAGAAGGGCAGAATCCCCTCCCTCTCCCTGCTGGCCACACTGCTTTTGATACATCCCAGGATATGGTTGGATTTCTGGACTACTTGTGCATATTTCTGGCTCATGTTGAGCTACTTGCCCACCAATACTTCAAAATTCCTCTACCCAGGGCTGCTTTTGATCCATTCCCTGCCAGCCTGTATTTACATTTGGGATTGTCCCAGTCCTGGTGCAGAACCTTGCACTTGAAGTTGTTGAACTTCATGAGGTTTGCACAGATCTACCTTTCAAGTTGTAGAGGTCCCTCTGAATGCCATCCTGTCCCTGCAGTGTGTTGACAGGACCACACAATTTGGTGTTGTTGGAAACGTTGCTGAGGGTGGGGTTGATTCTGTTGTCCACATGGCTGACAAAAGATGTTAAACAGTATGGATCCCAATGCCAAGCTCTGAGGTATGCAATTACGATAAACAGATGAAATTTCCAAACAGTATTTATCAGTGCATATCAGATATGCTAGCTAAAATGGAAGACAACTTCACTCTTCCCCAGAATCTGTAGTTAAAAATTACCTACTGTTAGATACCATTATCCAAACAGCTAATAACCTTTAATAATTATTTAAAATACGCATAAAAGCATCCCTTATAGGTAGGGACTTCCAGCTTGTACTTTCTGCTCCAAGCAGGGCTATTGCCAGCACTATATAAAATGAACTATGACTTTGCCTTTCTGACCTTGCATTGTCTTGTTGTATGTTTTGAGGTATACCCCAGCTGTGTTCATTGCTACAGATAAGTTGGTTATTTTTCATTTCTTTCAACTTGGAAATTGTATTGTAGCAATAAAGAAAAAGGGGAAACCAAACTCCCATGTGACTGTCTGCAAAAGCAGTGACAATCAATCAATGGATAATTTTTGCAAATGATGGTCAATAGTGCGATGTGAGTATACACAGATTGGTAATATCAAGTTACACTGGAGGAAAGATCAGGCTTTTAAAGCAGACTGTACACAAAGACAAACTGATCTATGCAGTTGGGGAAAAAAAAAGATGATTTGAGTAGTATTAACAGATGTAGTACTTAGAATCTGAATGAGAATTCTTGGGCTTGGTGATTGAGAAGCTTCAGCTATAATTGTGTGGCTTTTTGACATCACTCATTGTGATGGTTTTAGTGTTTGCAATTTTATATATGACTAGGAGAACTCCGAAAGCAAACAGACAGCACAAAAAAACTAGGTTTAATTTTCTACTTCAGTATTTATACAGTTTTGAAAATGAGACCAGATTAGATGAAGGGGTTCAACCTCCTCAACCACACAGGTCAAAGTCACAGTCCATCAGTTTCTCCTCGCAAAGAGAAAATGTAAACAATATAGACAGATACAGAAACATTGCTTTGTTTACATGAAAATCTGTGAGGAACTCCACTACAAGAATGCAAAATCAGAAGGCTGATAAAACAAGGCGACAAACAGGCTTACTTTAAAATTGCAAAAGATACTTTATTCACACAAATTAAGAGGAATAAAATAAGAAAACACATAAAACAACAAATGAAATCTTCAAAGACATCCTTCTCTCCCCTGCTAGGATTCACTTTTTTACACACAACATAAAAAGACAAAACTTGTAATTTTAGTCAGTTTTACCATTTTAAGAACAATCTTTCCTCAGTTCCTTCAGGAAAGGAGTCCTTCTGAGTCTCATGGAGACATGGTCACACGAGTAGTCGTCCTCTGGTGGCTTCCAATGCCACACATCTGCAGCGGCCAGAAGAGAGGCTCTGCAGACTGTGAAACCTTACCCAGCTTAGCAGCTTTTCCAACACTGCACATGGGTCATAATTTGCTTATTAGGGGTGCTGTTTAAGGATGCCTCCTCTAGTATAAAACAAAGAGTCTCTTCTACTGTTTCCAAAATCAAATTGATCTCAAAACTAAAAAACTCCTTTTTCTTTAAGAGCAAAAAAACCCCCTTCAAGTCACTTATCCTAGAACTTCACATCCCCCCAAACAGCATCTATATGTTACAGGAAAAAAAAAAAGTCCATTCTCCATATTACCAGAAATGTCCAGCTACATTAGGCCACCCCTTATCCTTCGCCCTAAAGAGTCTTTTCTCTCTCTCTTCACTGACTTATCTCAGGCTGTCTTTCTAGGGTTCAATCACTTTGTCTTGTCGTCACTCCGGGAAAGGCCAGGGCTCTGGAGGTTCCATCTGCTGGCAGGAAGAGTTAGAGAGTCCTGCGGGGCACACGTGGTCTCTGCCGGCGGGAGCTGCAAAACTCCCAAAGCCAGGCGGTGTGGAGCTGCTGGATGCCTTCTCTTCCACCCCCGGGCTCATGGCGTGGGCAGCTCAGGGCTGCTCCCTGAGGAAGGAGCCGGGGGGCGACATCCCCCCAGCCCCGGCTGGTGACCTGGGCAGCTGCTGCCGGGGCTTTTCCTCCCCTCCTCCGCTGTGATCGAGCCCAAGCATGGCTGGGTCGCTCCCCCGCGGGGGCCGCAGCGCCCTCAGGCCCGGCCCGGCCGCGCAGGGGCAGCGGGGCTGGGCCAGCCCGGCCCGTGCGGCCGCCGCCACACGGGGCAACCGGGGGCTCACCCGGAGAGAAAGGGCAGCTCCAACACAGCCTGAGCTTTATATAGCCTATTTCCCAAAAATCGCATGCTGTTTTCCTAGTGGTCAAACTACATGCCAATATTCAAGGACTGGCCTCTGATAGGTCTGTCCTTTTTTAAAGGAATCCAAAAAGTCCTTACAGGGTGGTACTCCGTATTTTCTTCAACTAAACACCAAACTGTGTTAAGCCGTAACAATAACTGAATCATGTTCACTGGATGGATTTGATAACAGCAATTCATCTTGAGATATATTAATTAAGACCCTCAGGTTTTACAAGAATGCTTGAACCTTGATTTGGCATCTGCTCCCAGATTAGTCTCACCCCTGGCACAGAACTGGAAGTCAGATCTCCTTTAAATTCTGTGGTTATATAACAGGTTTTTTTTTTTTTCATTTATTGTGATCTTAAACCTCTGAATTCTTTCACATCTTCACTATTATCCTCCCCCCACCCCTCTCCAAACACTTTCCAGGTCTATTAGAAATAGTAATTTGTAACTGATAAATTTCCAGACACAAATTTTGGGTTAATTCACAGAATCAGACCAGGGCAAGAGACTCATAATTATTTATGCTATGTTCTTCTATAGCCTTTCTGTAGCATAAAGAAATCTTCAAGGGTATGGTAAAGGCAAAGTAAAAATGTCTTGATGTTTTAAATAAGTTATGAGATAACTGTGGGGGAAAAAAAAACTAAGCATAATTCATATCAGAAGTCAGTTCCAACATTTGCAGGGATAGTCATGGAAGCAATATTTGGTTCTAGGCAGAGCAAATAATGCAATGCAGTTAAAAGTTAAAATCAAAGCAAAATGTGGAATAGATAATCTTAAAGGAAGAATTTTCTTTTTCTTTGCTGAGTGGTCAACATCCTTTGTGGTAAAAAATATCATGTATTTAAAGGTTACCATAACACATACACCTAAAATGAAGGAGGTAATCTGGCAATCCTGAATCTGGTTTTTCACAGCTTTTCATTGTTTTTCTTTGCAATATTGATTTCTTCTTTAAATGAATGAGGGTTTCGGTGTTAAAATGCATGCACATTTCTCCTTCAAAATGTTCCAGGTTGGATTTGGCTTTTATACAATGTTGAATATGAAGTAGACTTGTAAAAGTATGTGTCTTTAAGTATGTTGGGTCTATGTGTATATCAGATTAGGAATCAAATTACTTTTAAAAATTTATAAAGCAAGTCATTTTTCCTACAAAAAATATCTCTTGCATATAGTTATGGCACCTTAGAGTTTGAAACAAATTAATTCAGAAGCAACCTGGCATCACAAAAGCATGAATGGAAAAAATATTATTGGATGAAACATGACAGCAAGTTCAGAATACGACTATCTTTGGTTTTGTCCTAGTATTTTTAAGGAATAATGCATTCACGGCATGGTGAATTTTTCTGAACTTTTAGCACATGAGGCCTAAGGGACTACATGTCAGAGAGGTTCAATTAACCAAAACATTAGTGCTTGGAGATGTTGATTTTAAAGACCATATCCTTGAAATTTTAAAGTGGATGAAATGCATTTCATTATTTCTAGTATGTAAGCCACAATGCCTTGGAGAGAAGGATGCCATGAGGAACTGCATCTTAGGAACATGGTTGGTTTTTTCAAGAAGCAAAAGAGAGCAGCAGTGAATCTAAATGCCTACATGTTCGCACAGCAACACTGGCTTCTGGAGACAGTTTGATTTTTCTGTTTTTTAGAAGGTGTGCTCTTAGCATTACGTAGGAGATGACCTTCTACCATCTTAGGTCAGTCAGGAGGGGGTTGAAGAATCAAGGTTTATGAGATTCTGCCCACTTTTCAAAGATTTAAAAATTTGCTGTGTCCACCAGATCCTCTGACTCAGGAGAGGCCCATGTGAAGACAGATATACACAGCAGCTGTAATAAAGTCTCCCCTGGAGAACCTTGCAGAATACCGATATAAGGACTGAAAAAGAAGGAAAGACAGTGGAGAGACAAACACAGGCATAAATTAGGAAAGAAGTTTTGGCTGTCTGCTAGGCATCTACATCTAGTCAGTAGAGCTGCAGTTTCAGTATAATTGCAAGGCTCTTCTTTAAATGTAACTTTCAGTGGCCCTTTCAACCATATTCAGCTCAATCACATAAAATCACCTTTTTTATCACCAATACTCATTGGTTTTCGTGTATATCACAGTGTTTTGGGAAATTGCAGAGCATAGCTGAGAAGAGGTGGATATGCTCTGAATTGTCCTCAGGATGCTACACAACCAGCAGTATCTGTGAGTACCATGTGTGTTTGCACTACCCAGCCTCATTAATGGGGATACGTTTTCACACTTTGCTTCATTCTAGAGTTGCATTAGTCAAAAGTTAATCCTGCTTGTAGTCACCCCCAACCTAACAGATCTAACAGCTATCCATTCTAGTTGATATAAACGCAGTTGTATCAGTAATCTTGTTTCAGCATCGATTAACAGAAAAAGAGAACATGGATAGCAAATAACAAAGGAAGTGGGCTAACAGGATTCATGAATATTTTATAATAAAAATAATAATAGTCCCAATAGGCATGCAACTTTGCCTTTAGGAGAAGGTTAAATAATAGTTGCCTAGTAATGAAGAGAGGCCAGGTTACGAGCTCTATTCTGTAGCAGGAACAGCTATGGAAGTGAAAGCCTCTGACAGAGAGTTACTTTCACACACTGGTAATAACCTGCTGGAATAGCAGCAGCAGCATATGGCTTCTCAAAGGGATTTTGCAGACTACAAAGTGAGAGGGTGGATTGTTTTTGATGAGATTCAATGTCATGTGGTGGAGCTTTATTAGTACAGTAAAATCAACTCTTTATCTGAAAGTTCAAACTGATACACCATGCTGCCCTTTGGATTTCCAGTGTTATTATTTGATCTTTATGAAGATTTTTCCTAATGAGCAGCAAATTGCTCCTGGACTTCTCAATCATCATTTCACCAGACTTATCTCTAAGTTGTTGTTTCTTTGGTTTGGGTTTTTTTCACATTTCACAGCTAAATAAGGTGGAAAAGCATAAAAACAAAGGAAAAAAAAAGTGTATCCTCCCTGTTTCCTAATAGACAGATCCATTGACAACATGCTCTAAATCTGCAACCTCAAAGTTGTATGTCATTAGAAATTACAACTTGTCTGTTTTCTTATTTAAAAATTAGATTTTTAAAAATTAGTTTTTACTGGTCACCAAGGTCTTTGAAGCTAAGACAACTTCAAAAGAAAATTTAAAAATAACTAGCACAATTCCCAATGAACTTTTTCTATCATGATTTTTGGGAGTTTTTGGGTCTTTTTTCTGTCTGACACTGTTGATTATAAAACTAGGCTTAAACCCTCTTCCTCTTATTCTCTGGGATGTTTCACAACCTCCCTGTAGATTATACATTTAATACCAATTTTTTTACCAGATGGGAAACCATGACTTTTCTTGTTATGTTATTCTGACAAGTTCAGTGAGTGTTTCCGTTGAATGCACAAGTATTTATTTACATGTGTGTGTACCACTGCACTATATAACTTTGACAATTTGTACCTGATTTTATTCATGGTGATTATTATGTGTAGTTGGAAGTCAGCCATTGATCCTCCCATAGGACAGAACTGAAATCACCAAAGTTTTCCATACCCTGTATCTGTGCTATACATCAAATATTTTTTCAGTGAAGAATACAGAATAGTGTGTGACAACCTGCTCACTTTACAAATGTCATGGGAGACTGTGGAGAAAAGGTTTGCATATGGTAGTCTCAGAGTTGCCCAGGCAAGCACTGAAATCTTGTCAGAAGGAGACAAAAATCACATGTTTTTGTAATGTTTCTCTGGCCAGATACACACTTGTCCCCAAAGACACAAACAGATGCACATCCTTGTTTTTTCCTTGTTTTCTTATTTTTTAACACTGTGCTACTGTGCCATGTAATTAGTTAACCTGTACTTACTAGGATGATGGACAGTGATATTTCTTTAACTAGAACCATTTTCACAACTGTATTCAAAGTACTAATCATCACCTAATTACTGATACATCTTAGGAGAAGGAGAGATGAAAAGGATGAGAGATGTTCTTTCCTGCAGTTGTTGTATATGCAGAGAGGATGTTGTGCTGTTACAAGACGCTCACTGTGGCAGTACTTGACTGTGAGAGGAGTTGTAAGCAGATCACAGGAGGAGAAGAGTGGCAAAATATAAAAACAGTTTTTGAAGATTCAAGGAATACCAGCATTCTAAAAATGGTAGAGAGCTGCAATATATGTGTTCTGTTTCCTGGCTTCAACTTTCGTGTTTCCCTTGTTTAGCAGAGATGGAGATCAGTGGAGAGACCCATCCATTCCCTAGTAAAGGTATTTGTGTAGATCTCAGATTGTACCCTCTGTGTGACTTAGCTGCTCTGTTCAGGTTACCAAGCACTATGGGTGGTCCTTTTACCTAGAGGTGAAAATACAGTTATATGAATATCATATCAGAGAAGGAGGTAGAACAGACAATACAAAAATACAGCTTTTGGGGAAACCTTATTTCACTATCTGCAAGTAAATGTTGATGGTTTGTGCAGGCTGGTACCTTTTGCATAACAATGCAAGCCAACATTACAACAATGTCAAACACTCATTTCCGACATTGCTCAAATTTTGGTGTATTTCACAGCAGCAAGATGTCATAGTTCTGCTTGGTCACATGAGATACATGTATAAGACTTAGGCTTCTGAATTTCCGCAGTTATTTTTTACCAAGTAATACTTCTTATCATGCAATTAAATGAAGTGCTTTAAAATCGATAGTGAAATTGAGAAATTAAGAAACAAGTGAAAAAAAAAAAAGAAAATTAGCAATAAAGTATAATCTTTAATTCACATTATAGTGAATTCAAGATTCACTATACTTTTTCCATATCTTATCTGTCATTGTATATCTTAGCCATTATCCATTCATCTTTATTGTAAAATATATCCTCACACACTCTGGATAACATTTGTCTTCTTGGTTTTGCAGTTATCTGGTAGAAATATTTTCATTATTATGAAAAGCAAGGTTGAATTTTAAAACACATAACAGAAAAAAACAAACATAGAGGTGAAATTTTTAATAACATAAGTACAATATTTGCATATTTTAAGGAAATGTTAATCTTTCACCTCATACTAATTTATTGTATACACTATGCTTTTCTTTTAGAGCAGAGTGAATAAAAAGCAGCTAATATAGAAGCAAGTTCAACATGTATGCAAACCCTACGAAAGTAGTGTTTGTTAAATGAGATTAGTGGAACATATTGTAATAGAAAAGGACAGTGTCTTTCACAATACAGAAAGATACTTTAAAAGTTCATTTATTTGATTAAAAAGTTACAAACAGTTCTTCCTATTTTGAATGACATAATAAAATCTTACCTGTGCCTTTTTATAAAAGCACACATTCTCTTCCTTAGTTGTATCCTTTGCCTCTTGTAACTGCTAGGCAATTTCCAGATAAACACTTCAATCTTTCAGATAGTATCAAAAAGCCAAATTGGGCAATTATTTAAGAAATAACTTGGGAGATTTCTTGAGGGGTTTTTTTGGTTTTTGGTTTTTTTTGTTTTTTTTGGTTTTTTTTTTAATTAGCTGCTGTTATCTACTAGCTTTTCCTATCTTCTGCCTTTAACAGCTGAGCACTTTAACAGCTTGCTTCTGGCACCTCCAGCTCTAAACCAAAAACCTGGAAGCACCTAGCTTTTAGTGAAGAGATGCATGGAATGGCAGGTGCATGCGTAGCTTGCTGTAGACCAGTTGCACTTGTGCAGCTCTGCAGGTAGTGTATATATGTACACAGATCTGAATATACATTGTTGTATGTATCCTTACTTTCAACCTTAAGAATGGAAGTGTTTTTTCCAAATGTATAATGTAGGACATGTCACAGCTTGATTTTTTTCTATATTTTTTGGGCTAACTTGAAGGATTTTTTTAAGTGCAGAAATATCCACTACACAGGCTAAATAACCACTATTTAGTAGTGGATTAGAGTTTTATTTAGTATTCTTCCCTTGCTAAAATGAAGCTATACTACTTAATAAAGCTATGCTACTTAATAAAGCTCTAGTCTCTGCCAAAAAGCATAATATGGATATATGACTTGATATCTATTTGATTACAAAATACTGCTGGGCTTTATTTGTCCTCAGGAATTGACGGCAAAAGTAGAACATAAGGAAGCATATTTCCAAACTATTGTGAGGACCCTTTTTTATCAAATAATTTCACTCTGAGTAGGTTATGATTCTTACTGGAACAGCTGCCTGAAATCTTGCTATGAAAATGTGGTAATGTGATGGTTTGGTGTATTTTTGGGGTTATTTTTTCATTTGCTTGTTTGTTTGTTTTTAAGACTCATAAGACAGTTTTACTTAATGAATCAAGTACTGCCCAAAAGAAAAAGGGAAATCCTTACTATTAACAACTGCATTATTAATTCTTGTCAAACAACTGAGTTAGTAAAAATGCTTGAAGCAATAAATGGAATGGAATGCTGTGTCTTGTTCTGGGCTCCTCAATACAAGAGAGATTCCAGGAGTTCCTGGAATGCATCCAGCAGAGGGTAACAAACGTGATAGGGAGACTGGAGCATCTGTCTCATGAGGAAAGGCTGACGGATCTGGGTCTGTCCTGGAGAAGAGAGGTCTAGGAGAGGGTGTTAGCCAGGTATACGAGTGTCTGAAGGGAGGATGTCAAGAGGATGGATCCAGGCTCTTCTTGATGGTGCTGAGCAGTAAGAAAAGAGGCACCAAGCAGAAACCTGTGCACAGGAAGTCCCATCCAAATATGAGAAAGACCTTCTTTACTGTGTAGATGACTAGACGCAGGTGACTAGACTACTGTGCATGTACTAGATGAGATTGCCTAGAGAGCTTGTGGAGTCTCCTTCTTTGGGAAATGTTCAGAAAGTGTCTAGACACAACCCCAAGCAATGTGCTCTAGGAGATCCTACTTGAGCAGGAAGGTTGGATTAGGTGAGCTCCTGTGGACCATTCCAGTCTTACCCATTCTCTGATTCTGTAAAAAATGCTTTTTTTTTTTTTCCCCCCTAGGAAATATCTTCTATCTCTAGTATTTCTGGCCTACAGCTAAAGAACACTGCCTCCCTTTTTCTATACAAAATAATTAAATATCATCATTGGAGCTATAAACAATGCAATTAAAGATTTAAAGAAATCTGTCTAACTTTTAATGAATCAGTCAGCATTGTTTGACTAAGAAAATCACAATACAATTGAGAAAGCAGTATTATGAACCTTCAAGGAAGTAAGAGTTCCATTACAACAAAGGTCAAAATCTGATCAAATATGAGTCCTCTCTAGCCACAGTCGTACTGCATTGTTGGATGGAAACTTAGCAACTCCTTTGCTTTGCCCGAGATACATATTGGGTGCTGCTTGCTTGTCCACTGAGGAACTGAAGAGAATTTACTGGCAATATGACAAACATATGTTATGGTATGCTTTAAATAACCATGTATTTTGCAACTGTAGTACACAGATATATAATTCTAAGGCATTTGAAAAAGGTCCTAATTTTAAAGTTCAAAACACACAAAGGTGTTAAAATAAAAATATGAATGATTTTTCACCAAATTGGCAAATAGGGTGAATAGCACTCTGTAATAGATGCAACAGTAAATGAAGTGTTGAGATTTGTAAATGAAGTGTTGTTTTTAGCTGTAAGCTATTGTTATATTTGAGCACACTGTTGTGTGTGCTCTGAACAACAGACTATAAAACACTTCTGTTGTTAGCATTGGCCAACAGGAAATTACAATACTCTGCAGTCAGTGAAAAACAGAGAGATGCTGTCCGTCAGAGACTGGTCAGAAATCCCATTTCCATTTGCATAGCAGTCTTGTCATAAATGAACATTGCGAGTTTCAACACTTTATTTAAAGTGGCTTAAAAGCTTTTCAAGGATTATCCAAGTTAATAAGTAAATAAACAAATAAATAAATGGGAAAGCACTTTGTGTTTTCCCAGTTGGTTCATCTAGGAGCTTAGGAAACTTACAGCTAATTAAGTTTATTTCCAGTTTAGATTTATTGAATCATATTTGAGCTTCTAGATTTTTTGCAGTAAAATTGTCAAGTTCAAAGCCCATGTTATGAAGAAGTCCTGCCAGCTCACATAAAGTTCTTTTAGTCCAGTTACACAAGTCTCTCCACAATTCACTAATCTCTTGCTTTTGTTTTTTTTTCCAAATGGAGCAAAGCAAAAGATGAGTTCTCAGTTTACAGATGCCATTTTTCAAACAATAAGGCTGTTTAACATGCCTTTTTTATAGAAAGCTAAAAAAGTAATAATGGTAAGAGCAGAACACCACTCAAATAATGATTAAATATGAGTTATTGGTTATAACCACACTATACTGGAATTTCAAAAATCCAGCTTTCTTGACTCAAAGGCAGGCTTCCTTCAGGACCTTGAAAGAACCATTTTTTTTACCTTGGTGTCCATTCTAACACCTGTAAAGTGAAGATAAGAGAAATGTGTTTCACACACCATTTGTTTTAGTTTTGTGAAAGAAGATTGTGCAGCCTGAGGAGTATAAAACATTAATACCAATGGAGCAACAAGAATTTTAATGGAAGGGTTCATGCTGAAAACTTTTGGTGCAGTGGTTGTTTTGTTTTCAATTAAAATGGTGAACACTGATATATGAGTATATGTCACTAGTTTACAAAAGAAACCTCGTCCTTCATTTCTGTGATTGCTTTCTTACACCCTACCTCATTTTCCTTTATTAAACCATGAAAACATTATTATTTCACTAATTAAAGAATTAATACAGAAGTGTTGCTAAAGTATTTCATTACTTCTTCAGTGTTAGCTCTAGAGTTTTCAGCTATTTTCATCTGAGAAACTGTAGAAAACTAAACTGCGCATTTAGTGCAGCATGGGCTGTGATCACTGTACTGTCAAAGAAACCTTTAACCAGAATCACCTTAAAGTGTGGTGTTTTCAGAAGGGCTTGCTTTAGATTTGGGTTGTTTTTTTTCCATACCTAAGATGTAAATTGGATATTTATACTACTTGCCTGATACATTAAACAAACAGTTTAAATGTTCTGCTGTCTTTGTAGCATGTCCATTCTTTCTTCTTTCTAAGGTTTTCTGTTACTTTCCACCTTTACTCTGCTCAGAATCTGTATTCTGCTGCTCTCTCTCCCAACAGAGCTTTAGTAGCTTCTCTATTGCTTCCTTGTGTTTCACCGTCTTTGTAGGAATGGGAGACTGCTGGGAGCAAGTGGATTACAGTAAGATTGGCCTTGCCCAATCTTATTGCCAAATTGTTTTAGAACAGCTAATGTAAACTTTATATGGATTTTCCATGATGGTTGATTATTGTTCCTATGCAATGGTAATAGCCTAGCATTGCAGAAGACTGGATTTATCTCTCTTATTCAATAGGACTAATCAGATGTGGCAGAAAGGGGTATAAAAATACCCTGACTGTCTCTACAGAATAACTGAGCTACCTGAAATCTGAAAAAATATGATGTTATCAAACAGGTGCCATGAATCCAGTCAGTGTTAGGGTCAGACTCACTGGGAGATGTATAATTTCATGCTTGTATAGATAATAAGTCCACTGCTCTTCAGTCTGAATGAGGTTGCTAGATTTTTACTGTGTACCCTTCCTGTGATTATAAGTTTCTCTCTTTTTCTCTCAATCTCACTTTGCCCCTAATAAATATCACCTACTCAGCACAGTACTTGAAGTTCAAAACCTTTTCCTCTGAACAGCAGAGCATTTCTTCTCTCTGAACAGGTAATAAAACTAGGAAGATTTGACTTATTCATCTTTGAGAGCTTAGAAAAAGTGAACCCAGACATTGAGTTACATTAAAAAAGTCAGGTTTTTAATGCTTTATGATATCTTTCATTTATAATTAATTGGCACAGGAACTCACACAGGCTCTAACCATGATTGCTATTATCAGCATAAGGTCAGGAAGTATCAGAAACAAAGACCAGCTTGGGTAGCAATGGGCTAGTGATTGTACGCAAAAGGGTTTTATATACAAAATCCCCATTTTTTTCACAGTAGTTCGAAGAGATTGCTCATATATGCAGCCTAATAAAAAGTCTTCAGTATGCCACAGTTAAAAAAAGTAATTTATATTGCACTATTGTTACTTTGTTACAGCTTCCTGTAGCTATGTATCTCTTTGTGATAAGCAAATTATATTGGTTATGGATGTTTTAATGCCATTATTACAGAGAATATCTGATTTGATACTTTTCATTTATGTCCTCAGCTGTTCCCATACAGTCAAGGCAGCCTGAGCCCTTTCTTCCTTCTTTTACCCTTAAAGAGCATCACTTTCTTATCTTTTTCCACTAGTGGCTTTTCTCTCACCACCAAGTGGCCTGCACACCAGCCTTCTCCTGAGGTTCTCAAAGATTGCTCTCCCATGTGTTCAAAATGTTGCCACTGGAGAAGGAGTCCTGCATTACACTCTTCTATTTTATTTTTTTTTTTCATTTGGCAAGGTTCTTGATCAAACTTTCATGTTCATATATTATCCATTTTGTACCTATTATTCATTTCATTTTCTTTCATCTGCTTCTACTTTGTAACAAAGTAAATTTTGACTTAACCTTTCTGTTTTTTCTGTATGTCCTTCCATGATGACCCATGACCTAGAAATATTATTTCCTTAATTTCTTTGTCATGAAATCATATCTACTTTGCATGAAAATCTAGAAATGAAAATATCTCTTCTTTCTTTGCACCCAAGTGAGAGAAATTATGAAAAGGAGTGAACAAAATATACTTAAGCTATTACGTATTTTGAGTACCCTGGGAAATCCTTTTCTGCCTTATTCCAGGTGTCTGCCTTCATGGATCTCAACTATCTTATAACCTTGAATTCTTAGAGTGAATTGAATCAATGGATTTTTGCAGAGAACCTAGTCTGGAATCCTTCTCTCCAGGACAAAATGCTTCTGTGTAAATTTGCCTCTATATGAAGTTAAATTATGATAAATTTGACCCCCTTACTCTCAAATCATCATTTCAGTCAAGTACTTCTCAACCTCATGCATGTTTTGCCTCCATTGTTAGAGCAAAAAATTGCTTGCAGTATCAATTACACATGTAGCATTATTTTTAATACTGATTTGGACATGAGGTGCAAACCTTTGAGATGCAATGTGTATTTATGTGTTTATGTCAGCTGCTACTAGCACAGCAAAAAGTGAGTGCATGGAATAATATAATGTTTAACATACCTATTTGCTGAAAAGATTGCTGGAGTATTTTAAGTTGCCTATAATTAAAATGAGTAGATCTTGAATTATTCATAAAAAAATCCTCAAACTAAGTCAGTTCCCAGTGGATTTAGATATTTCATTTCTGAATATGTTGGTAAGTCAAAGTTGCATAGCTAGTCCTTCACTTCATCTTTAGCTTCTGAATTCTTTCATAGAACTGAAGGTGTCTTCCTTCCAGAAATGGCTAATAAGGGTTCTCAACACAGGGGAAAAGAAAGCAGTGATCCAGATTTGTATCCTTTTCTCTTAAAAGGTGCAAAAGGACAACATGTACCCCAGCAAAAATGTATATACTGCATAATTCAGTGACCTGAACTCTTGAACATCATCTATAGAGGTGCAAGTAATTGTCGCATGATGATTATTTTCATCAGCCTAAAGCGTGAAAGCAATTGAGTGAAAAAAATCCTCATGTTACATAAAATGATTACTGCCTGTGAGCCATAATAAACAACGTTGTTCTCACAGTGGTGATCTTAAGCAGCAGAACAAATGAGTACAGCCTGCTGATTGTGCAATGTCTTGATCATTACCAATTCCTGTAACTCCCAGTAAGTAAATGATTTAATTATCGGGGTGTCTGCATGATCCGTTTCTAAAAGGAACAAACGACAATGGTGAAAATGCACCACAGTCACTTTTGACTGTAAGTGACTTAAACATCTACAGCTCTTAGTGTTTCTCCTTGTTGGGCTTTGCTTCTGCTCTGCTGGATGTCCACCAGGTGTGTTAAAATGCAACTACAAAGGAATGAAAAGCCAATTTGTATTCAGGAGATAAAAAATAATGAGTAGAATAAAAAAAACTTCAGGACAGCAGAAGGGAAGAGGTAGGAGGGAAGGCTGGGAGATTTATGCCTACAGCGCACAACAGTTGCATCACCATAACTTCACAAGGTTTGTTGCTTTACCATTCCTATAAACCTGGGCTTCATCCAAAAACTCATCAAGCTAACCTTGTTATTACTATATTTAGAATTTGAACTAAATGCTAATTGGAGAGTAAAACTGCAGTAAATTGATGAGTCCATGCAGAGAAAAGGCTTCCCCTACATTCCATGAGAATCTTCCTTTACGCAAAGTGGGTGGCCCAGCATGATTTTCAAGTTGAATAGCAAGTTTGTATCTACAGTGATACAGACTGTCAGCTGTCAGCATTGAATAATGAGTCCTGAAATTGAACAAAAATCATTATCTGAGTACAGCAAATTTGTGGTTAGGAGCTACAATATAGCCCTTAGTTTTAACTGAGCTTCAACCAGATGAGAGCCAGATCAAGTACCTCAACACCGCACTGTAGCTGGCAGAGTGTACACACACAAAATGGCTTACAAACAACAATTCTATCTCCAACAGGATGTTCAGCACTTATGAACTGAAGACTTCCTGGAAGTTAGACAAGCCTCCTTGTTTCATTTTTTCCCTTCTGGTCAATGAGAGATCACTCCCTAAGTTTGTATGACTAAGTTTCATGACTTATATAGACAAGGAGTCTATCCTTGCCAATATAAGTCATAAAATCACAAGGTTTTTTTAAAAAACCTGAAAATGTTATTACTCTGCCTACTCTCTGGATTTAAATAATAAAAAAGGGGAAAATGTAAAAATAAATTACTTTTTTTTATATGTATCATGGATTCTCTGCACCAGTGTTTTGGTTTTTAAGGACAGCTCTTTGAAACAGGAGCTATCTCTCACAGGGAGCTGTGTATGGAAAATGTTTAGCACTGTCTGATACTTTTAGCTGCCAAATGCATTAGATTTCTTGTTGTCTTTCCAGGTTGGTAACATGCTTCTAAAGTGGCTTTATCAGTCCCAAGGAAAACTACTTTCTCTCTCTTACTCATTTTGATTAGATTGCACCATTCTTCCCCATTAGACTGTAATTGCTCCGTAATTATTTTAACTACAGCTGGGACAATAAGTCTTGATGGATCAGTACCATAAAAAGAGCACTGAGAATTCAAAAATCACCCTCTCACTTGATTTTTATTGCTTCTCACCTCCTCCTGCGCTAAGTACCACAAAAGGTCACAATAGCAGAAGGAAAAAGAGACATCAGATAATTTGATTCAGGATGTTCACCTAGATATTCCTCTAGCAATATATCCTCTCCAGAAAAGCTACATTTCCTAGGTACATTCTTAGGGGGGTGAGGAGGGAAGCAGATTTTGTGCTTGCATATGCATCATGAGCACGTCATTTGCAAAAGCATGTATCTAAGGACTAAGGATAAAAAAAAGAGAAAAAAAAATTACCTTCACAAGGTCAGTTTCAGTTTCCTCTGTTAGTATTTTCCATCTGTAAGCATTTGTAGGATTTCCTAACTCATCTCTACTTCTTTTTGCTAGATGGGAAAAAAGACTCTTTTAGCCTTACTCCCTTTTACACACAAGGTGTATAGTGTCTCAGGATATGTCCCAGACAGGTTCAGTAACACTTCGCAGGACATTTTATTCCACTCAGAAGAAAAGGGTTTTCTTTCTGTGACTAGTTCAGAATCCCTGTCTGTTGGGTCAGTTTCCTGAAAATCAGTTACCTTAGCCATCTATTTCACAAGAAATATGTTCCTGAAGAAAAATCCGCCAAATAAGATTCAAGATATTCTTGTAAATGCTCACAATTAAAAAAAAAAAAAAAAAAAAAAAAGGCAAATTTACATTAATACTAGGATTCTTACTCTTTGAAAGGTTCAGTCCTTCATTTTTTAAAGAGAAATTTTAGATTATACTAATTTGTCCAAATTAAAGCTAACCAATCTAGTACTTTTCACTACGTCACCTATTCCTTTTTCTTTCCTGTTGTATCCAATCCTGTCCGTCCAATGTGCTGTTCCAGTTTTTTTCCATGATTGGAAATTAGACTGTATTTAAAAAAACCAAAACACAAACAAACAAACAAACAAAAAAAAACCTGTTAGAAATCAGCAATTTTTTTCCAAAGTGTGCAAGCTAAAACTAATACAAAAAACCTGACCATCTATTGTGTCAGCTATTTTTCACATTTGACTAAAAATCTAGGATTTTCCCACTACTTCTTTAGTTTCATCTATTTTATTACCACATTTCAGCTTTTCTTTGTTAACCATCTGTATTGGGTAGGCATGGAAAGTGTCAGTAGCAGGAGGGTTACAGAGATGCCTTGTATGAGAAACTGCTGGAAGCCCAAGGACAGGCCTGTAGGTAGTCAAGGCAAAGTCCCTACCACTAAATGAGGTAACATTGAAGAAGAGGGAAAAATTACTGTGCAACAACAATTGCTGTCAGAGAAGAGAGGAGTGACAATAAGAGAGAACAGCTCTGCAGACACCAAGGCAGGTGAAGAAGGAGCAGTAGGAGGTGCTTCAGGCACTGGAGCAGAGATTCCTCTGCAGTCCCTGTGGAGACCATGATGAGACAGCTGTCCCCTGCAGCCCATGGAGGTCCACTGGAGGATTCCCAGGCTGGACCAGGTGGATGCCTGAAGCAGACTGTGACCCCATGGGAAGCCAACTCTGGATCAGGCTTCTGGCAGGACCTGTGGCCCCACAGAGAGAAGAGCCTACGCTGGAGCAGGTTTGCTGTCTGGACTTGTGATCCCGCAAGGACCTTGTGCAGTCTGTTTCAGAGTGCACCATGGGAGGTGCCCCTGCTAGAGCAGTTAATGAAGAAGTCCAGCCCATGGAAAGGACCAGCACTGGAGCAGTTTGGGAAGGAGTACTGCAGGAAGAACCCTTCATTGGAACAGGGAAAGAGTGTTATGAATCCTTTCATGGAGGGGATAGGAGCATCAGAGACAACATATGATGAACTGACCACAGACCCTAATCCTTGTCATCCTGTGCCACTGGTTGGGGACATGTAGAGACAATCAGAAGTAATGTTAAGCCCAGGAAGAAGAATGGTGAGGGGGAGGGAGTGAGTAGGGGTATGGTGTTTTTCAGGTTTGGTTTTATTTCTCATTATCCTATTCTGACTTGACTAGGAATAAACAAAACTAGCTTCCTTGAGTCAAGTCTGTTGTGCCCATGACTGCAACGGATGAGCAATCTCTGCCTCTCCTTATCCCAGCCCATGAGCCCTTGGTTTATTTTCTCTCCCCTGTTCAGCTGAGGAACACAGTGATAGAGCAGCTTTGCTGGGCACTGGTGTCCAGCCAGGATCAACCCACCACACTAGCCTTAAAAAACTGGGACCAGACACTCATAAGCTTTTTAATTGTGTACAGCAGCTAACAGGAAATAATACACATGCTTCTCTTTCATGTTCATAAAATAATAATTTGTGCTCATATTATATGTAGCTTATTTTCTTTATAACAAGCAAAAACAAGCCCTCTAATGTAAATTTTATGGTGTCCGCTCTTCTCTTCTACCCACCTGTCATGTTTTAAAATTCTGTTTGTGCAGAATAGTAGTCTTAAGAGTGCAGCAATTTCTCCCCTTTTTTCCCAACTCATTCATTAAATGCAGTGCAATACCTGTGCTTGAACTGAATTCCTAATTTAACGAGTCTCCTTTAAAATACCTGCACATCAGGAACACATATTTATACAAAGTATCAGGTAACCTTACAATCTGAATATCTTAGTAGCAGATTTCTTGTAAGTTATTTGCTTTTGAAAGTAGAGTGTTTACAACTCGTTATTTAATTACTCGAGTAACTCTTTCATTTATGACTAATTTCAGGCAAAAGATTAAATTTTGGCATAACTCCACAGGTATCAGTGATGGATTGGCCTAGAGAGCTTTTAATAATCCTATTCGGCTTTACTTCCTTGGTAAAATGGAAGATGATGTTCAGAAAGCTGTGGTAAAATAAGCTTAAACATAACAATGAAATTGCAATTACTTCAGACATCTTTTCTTCTGTGCTGCTATCACAAAAAGGACTACTGTGTAAGAGTAATGGATATCAGTAGAAAAGGTCTCTCTAATTGCTGTTCCTTTGTTATGATGCAGATATGCCTTTAAACAGCTACTGAGCTGAGCCTGCTGTGTAATTCCAACTGCTAATTCATCAGATCTTCTGCCTTGGAAAAAAACCAATTATTGCCCTCACCAGCTTTCTGCTTACACTGCTTTACTGGGCTTGCATGGCAAGATTTGGGTGATGGAGTGGACTATAGGAGTGGGGTGACAGCTTCTTTGAGAAGCTGCTAGAAGCTTCTCTTGTGTCTGATGGAGCCACTGCTAGATAGCTCCAAGACAGACCTGCTTGTTGCCTGTAACTGAGCCCATCAGTGATGATGATGTCACCACTGGGATAATCTATTATAGAATAGGGGAAAAAATACCCAGCAACTTCATCCAGAAGAAGAGTGAGAACATGTGAGAGGAGCAGCTCTGCAGATATTAAGGGCAGTGAAAGAGGAGGGGGAGCGGGTTTCACAGGCACCAGAGCTGAGATTCCCTAGAAGCCCCTGGTGCAGACTATGGTAAGTCAGGCTGTGCCCCTGCAGCCCATGCAAACCCCAGGAAGAATAGACATCCACTTGTAGCCCATGGAGGATTTCCAGGCTGGACCAGGTGGATTCCCAAACTAGATTGTGACCCTATGGGAAGCCTGAATTGGAGCAGGCTCTTGCAGAACCACTGACCCCATGGAGAGAGAAGTCCATGCTGGAGGCAGTTTTCTGACAGGATTTGTGATCCTGCAGGGGAGTCACACGAGAACAGTGCTCATGAAGGACTGCATCATGGGACAGACACATGCTCAACCAGTTCATAAACAACTACAGCCCATGGAAGGACTTGCTTTGGAGAAGTTCATGGGGAACTGTGTCCTGTGAGAAGGATCTTATGTTGGCGCAGGGGAGTGTGAGGAGTTCTTCATTCTTTCCAGGAACTTTTAGGGGCATTCTGAGTGCTTATTTTACCAGCATTAAATACTCAATAATTTTTAATAACTCAATTCCTTTTGTTAATTCCACTTTTCTGTTTCCCCCCTCCTCCAAATTATTTATATTTGTGTGTGATGTATAGTCACTGCGTGTGATAGGCAGTCACTGCACGCTCACCAGTCTATATGATGTTAAGTTTCATACAGGATGTGTTTTTCCTTTCCTGTTGAACCAAAGGTTGGTTTCACAATTTAGTGGTCTACTGCATAATGATGGCAACACCCATGTTTCACTGGCTTTTGTTATATTCAAATTAAGAGTACACTGAGTCCCAGAAGCTGTCCTCAACCTAGCCACCTCCTTAACTGAAAAGGAGTAACTGCTAAGCCCTTGTGCACTCAAAAGGAAGCAATTTTTTTCTGTTTTTCTGTGTGTTCCAAGACTTGCAGAGAATTCTTACAGACTGATAAATGTTTCTCCCATAATGGAGGTGCTGCCAGCTGGGAAAATAAGTATCTGTAAAGAATCCTCTTTCTTAAATGGGTTGTTGAAGATTTGTTAGTAACATGCATAGCAGTCCTGTGGCAGTGTCAGTTATTAGGGAGGAGTTTTTACAGGTGGCAGGAAACAGCACAGAAAAATAGGGATAATTAATAGCAAGAGTCTACTGCTGATTCTCACCTTGTATTAGAGGAAGAGAAAAGGTTGCCCCTTACCTGCAGTTATGACTAGGCAGTGATAAGCCCTTTTAAATGTATATGATTATGCCTCACAGACAGAATGCAGTCTATAAACAGTGGACATGAAGAGGCTTAGTGTAGTCCTTGATCCAAAGCCAATTAAAGTCAATGTGGAGCTCTAGGAAAATCAAAGTGTTGAATCTTGCTTACAGTTTATGACTGAAACGAAGCTCTACTGTGGGTGAATTATTTCTTCCCCTTTCATCTTTGTGATGATGTACTGGTAAGTTCTTAGAGCATTAATGAACTAATTCTCTTTCCAATTATTCAGTCCTCTAGAGCCAACATAGGACCTGAGCATTTACACCCAATTACCTTGCATTAAATCTGAAGGAAAAAATTGCCAAACTGCTTGATGTTTTTCCAGACTAAGATACAGCTTTATTCCATATATGTAAGTTTTAACAAAGCCAAAATAGTTGATTTTTTAAAAAGTAAATATTGTTCACAAAAGATTAATAAAATGCTGGTGTGTCCTCCCAGAGCTGCATTATAGATTGCTGTGAAATTTCTACTTGAGAGAAAACCTCTGGCTTTGTAAAGAAGCAGACTTGCTTGTGCTGATGAAATCCCTCCAGGATTCTGAAGGGCACCACCTCATTTTTTTGCATGCATATTATGTCCTCCTACTGATTCCATTAGTGATTCATGGAAATTATACCTATTAAACACAAAAATATTCATAGATCTGATTGCTGACATGAATATACTGGTTACAAAGGCACTAAGATACCAGCTGTAAACTGAATGAGACTTTATTTGTGAAGTTAAAACATGATAATAGAGGGGTATTTTCTTTAGACTTTTGAATCCCTGCAAGGTAAAATCATTTCCTTTATAAAATAGAACATATTGATTTAATGTGTTTTGTTGTGATTGTAAGTGATAGGGAAGCAGACTTCCTTGCTAGGAAACACAGCAAAGATCTATATGATGGAATGTGTTTCCTTCTTTCCTCATGATCTGGGGATATGTTCCTTTGTATTACGCAATCAGTGTATGCAGATTTTTGCAGCCTGGCATCTGCAGTGTGGGCTCTGAGCACAACACCAGCAGAATCTCTCATTTTCAGAGTAGCACAAAGGCTGTGTAGGGTGTGAAAGAAGGAATGGGAAGAAAGCACTAGTATTAATACAGTAAATTCTTGTCAGACCTAGTTAAAATTGGTAGAAGGTCAGTGAGATCATAACAGGGAGTCTGAGTAAGCAGCATTGTGCATTTAATCTGCCAAGAAACATCTGTGTAGTAGGAACTATAACTGATACCTTCCTATCCCATCTTCTGGGCAGATATTCTGTTTAATTTTGGCAATCTTGTCTTGACTCTGTGTGTTGATGGTATCAGGGCTAGTAAGGTGACCTTGGCTTCCAGATTTACTGGGTCTCTACACCAGGAATCTCAAAAATTGAAGCAAAGCATTTTTCTCATTTTTTTCATTTTGGGAGCTAAAGTTCATTGCTGAGATTCACATAGAAAGGCATTCTCATACTATCTCAGTTCTCTTCTAGAGAACTGCCATTATCTTCTCTAATCTGAAGATGACATGGGAAAAATTGTGCTAGCACAAGAGGTTGATATTGTGGTCTCATAAAATTAGACTTAACATACTTTACCAAATTGAAAATGGTGAATTTTGAAAACCTCAAGACAGACATTCAGAGAATTATTGAACAGAGGAGATCCTCAGGCCGATAAACTAGGTGTTGCTTTACATATATATCTTATTTATTTCTGTATCTATCATCTGTATCTATCTTCTATATCTATATCTATATCTATCTATACCATGCTTTCTCTGAACTTATTTCTATTTCTCTTGGCTTACAAAACTAAATAAACTAAAGTAATGAAATGGACAGAGAAACAAGTTTGATTCAAAAGGCATGCTACTAAAGCTGAGACCATCACACGTGACAGCCACAGTGATCCTGGGGTGATAGATCACCTTGTTCGTATGTGCTCACACATGCCTGTGACTATTCAGTTCTGCTGACCTTGCCTGTGAGAAATTGCTGCCTGAGCAGCAGATTTGCCAGCAGTTCATTTTGAGAAGAAGCGTTTAGCTAATGATACCAAATCATTACCTGCAATCAAAGGTATAATCAGTTTTCTGAACTAAGCATAATTTTCTTACTGAATGGGCTCTCTCACGGAAGTAGGTGGCTGGAGAGAAGTTCTGCATGTCTGCACCACTCCTGTAAATAGAAATAGGCAGATGTAGATGTTTCATATTTTGACCACTCTTACTACCAGGAGATTGGATTCACCTATCAGACCAGATAGCCAGAAGTAATTGTTTTCTCAACAGTGATGATGTTTAGTGTTTTCACTCATCAGGAGTGTGATACTGTAGCAGAACAAATTTTTTAGTATTTCCTTGGCCTTGAAATTAACTATTGGAAAATAGTTTTTGTGGGGCTTTTTTGTTGGGTTTTTTGGGGTTTTTTTTTTGGTTTTTTTTTTTTGCCTTATTTATTTGATGTCAGAGGCTAGTGTTTATAATTCAGCATAGGTGATTTCATTCTGAAGAGACCAGAGGTTTGAGGTAGAATGTGCTCAGTTATCACATGTAGAAACACTTCTCACTGCAGGCCTCACTGAGATGCACACAGGAAAGTAAAGTATTTTAAACAAGAGGAAAGTGTACGTAGACCAGTACCTATGCAACAACTTCTCCTACATTAACTGTACATTTCAATTTCATCTTGAAAATCTTCCTGTGCTGTACTGTTTGACATGGCTTTGAAAAAATCCAAATCTCCAAATACAATTCTATAAACTTTCTAGCTTGCTGTTCTTTTCTAGTTATTAGCTGTATAAAATATTTGAATTTATGTGAGCTCTTTTCTTCATACACATGGATTTCTTTTCATATCTTTTTTTTCCCTATCCATCCCTTTTATTAACCTTCTGTTCCATGTGGTCAGACTGCTGCTACTTCAGGCCCATTTTAAAATCTGTCATTTGGCACTGTTTTCAGAAATCCAGAGGAATTTTCTGATTAAAGTTCATGAAAATGTGCTAAAGACTTAATTGTTTTGTGTATGTATTTAATATGCATTCAGACTCCTTATTATGTCAGATAACTATGTTCAAGCAATATAACTTCCTACGTGTTTTTCCTCAGAAGTAGCTATCCTTACATAATTGATAGCACTGAGGTGACTGGCACTGTCCCTCTGTCTTACAGAGCAATGCCTTACCTTGTCTCCTTTCATCTCAGTGATCCTTATTTATCAACCAAGGCAGGCTTCTTGCTGTGACTCTGAGGCCACCAAGTTCATGATTCACAGCAAAGACATAATAGGGACTGAGTGCAGCGTACAAGTTGTAGTGGTTTTAATAGAAAGTGAATGATGATGACATACTGTACATGGCTGACTATGGTCCCTGAGGCTGATAAGCCTCTTCCATGGGCTTATTTCTGTTATGCTGAAGCCAACATGGATAGAAACAATGCAAAATATTTTTAATCTAAACAAAAAATATATGCTGCATTCCTTGTTTTTTCCTTTAAGAAAGATTCTAAGTGCACCACAGCTTTCATCCCCTTGCAAGATCAAAGATGTAAAGATAAAAAACATCAGAGTACATGTGGTTCATGTTAATAAAAATGGTCTCATAGAACTGCATGCTGCAAAAGCAAGAGCAACACTAGCTTTGGTGGAACTAAACAAACTCAAAAAAACTTTATAAAAAAAATCAGTTTGTCCCTTTCTGTTCTGCATTGGTGCAACCTCACTTTGAGTGCTGGGGGCACTCTTGGGTACCACAATATAAGAAAGACATTAAGCTCTTAGAGTGCATCAAAGGAGAGCTGTGAGGATGGTGAAGAGCCTTGAGGGAAAGCCATATGAGGAGTGTCTGAGATCCCTTGTTCTGTTCAGCCTAGAGAAGAGAAGAGAAGGCTGAAGGGAGACCTTGCTGCTGTTACAACTTTGTCATGAGAGAAGGAGTAGGGGCAGATGATGATCTTATCTCTGTGTTGACCATTAAGAAATGCGAGGTGTCGCTCTGTTTTCAGCCTTATAAATTGGAGTCAGAATTTTCTCACATATTCTCATGTAAACAAAGCAATGTTTTTCATAAATATCTATCTTGTCTACATGCCTTTCTGTAGGAGAGACAATTGATGGACACTTTTTAAGACCAGTGGAAGTGAGAAGGTTGAACCTCAGTCGTCCAATGTGGTCTCATTTCTAGAAATCTATATAAACTGAAAGAAAAAATTAAACTTCCTCTTTTCCCACACTGACTCTGCTGTGGTCTCTGCATCTCTCTTAGGGTGGTAGTGCACCAGCAAGGGAATGGCCTAAAGTTGCATTAGAGGAGGGTTTAGGTTGGATTTTAGAAAAAGATTTTTCACCCAGTGGGTGGTCAGGCACTGGAGAAGGCTTCCTAAGGAAGTAGTCACAGCACCAAGCCTGACAGGGCTCAAAAAGCAATTGGACAATGCTCTCAGGCTGATGGGGTGACTCTTTGGGGTGGCCTGTGCAGGGCCAGGAGATGGACTCAATAATCCTGATGGGTCCCTTCCAAGTCAGCATGTTTTATGGTTCCATGATTTAGGTTGTATTTTGCAAATGCGAACACAACTTTCTTTTCACAGTACTAATCCCGAAGAAGTTGTTGTGTAAGTAAAGGAAGTAGAATGTCTCTTGGAAGGTAACATATCTAGGGATAAGAAAGGGATCTTTCTTTCACATTTTTTAGCCAGTAGCCGTAACTCCTCACACAGGAGCTCAGCCATGCTGCTCAAGAGGGAACCATGCAGTCAGGCATCCTTTCCCTAACTCTCAGCTGGCAGTTGGTCTGTTCTGCCCACACCACACGAAGGAGGGGAGATCCAGGAACCTCCAAACCAATCAGGGAGGAGATGCTGGAAGTAGCTGTCAACACACAGGGCAACATGATGCCATTTGCACACAGGCAGTTGGCAACTGTGAAGATGGTATCACACACACACACACCGGGACCATGGTACCCGTTTACAGTCCATTGACAGGTGCAGGGTGCAACATGCTGAACAGAGAGAAAATCAAAAGTGGTTTTTATATGAGTTACGGGTTTGTGAAGAAGCAGCAGTTAACACTTGACTGAGAGCTAAAAGGCTGTCAGCAGTTCATGCCCTTATGGCAAGAGGCTGTCAGTTCCCAAATGGCTTACGGATCAATTACACAAATGAGTAAAGTGGTGAGGGGAAGGCTGTGTTGAAGAACTGAAAGTAACACAAGACCAGGAACATAGAATGACTCTGACCCAAGTTCAGCATCAGTGACAGAGGCCAGGTATGTGCCTGTACTTCCTGAATCCTAGTCTGAGCCTTAAAACTTTTCTGCACATCCCAGTGGCCTTGCTATGAGAGTCCATCTTTTTGTCTCAATCCAAACAACCTTTTAAGAGGTTTTTTCCTTTTTTGTTTGATTTAGCTAAAGTGATAAGTCCTACTTAATTTGTGGATTATTATCAAGTTATATAGAACAGCAATAGCTTATCTAACAGAGTAATAAGGAAGGTCTTGAACCTGAAGAAATGCAGTCTCTTTCATCTTTTATACTTTTCTTCTCATCTTTTTACATTTTTGGAGAACAGACATCTTTTTCTCTAGCTCTCTTTTCCCCCCCACTCCTCTATTATTGGGTCATAACCTGTCCTGTGTTACTACGTTTTTGCTTCTATTTTATTCTCACCTTCATCTCTATTCTTTGCTATGTTATTTTCCTGTTGCATCCTGTTGCTTCTTATTATACAGCTTTATTCTTGCAGAAGGATTGCCTCCTGCAGACACTGGCCTGCCCTTCCCTATATCTCGGTCTCTTCCCACAGAGCGGGTCCAGTGAAGACCCTAGAAATCTGACTGATCTTTGAAACACAGCATCACTGAGAAGTTGTCAATCATGTCTTACTGTGGTTGACTGGAATGGCAAAACAAAAGGAAGGAAAGGGAAAAGTAAAAAAAGAAAGGCTTCTGAGCCTGATGTTCACAAAACAATTCCTTTGTGTCAAGGCTAAGAGTTTTCTTTGCAATGTTAAAGTTGATTCCCAGGACTCCTTTTTATTTTGTTGATGCATGCTACACTGATGACGTATGAGGCCTTGTTAGCTCTTGTGCTCACCCATCTGCTGAGATTTCATCCTATACTTTATTGGTTTACATTATTCTTACTATGTGTTCTGACTGAACTTTGGTTGCATTTGACAGTATTGCAGTTAAAATATTGTTTTTAAAGGTCCAGGATTAGCAGTGCATGAATGTCAGCAAAGAAATGAGAGGACAGTCCTGGCCAGTGGTAAGACAAGCTGCACCAGGATGTTTCCTTCTAGCATATATATGTTGCGTGCAGAAAGAGTGTCAAGACTGCATGCTGTGTTATAAATATCTATCAGAAGCAGAACAATACAACTGGCCTCAGTTCTAAATTAATCACCATGAGGCTAAGTAGGTAATGGCTGAAATTTTTTGTAAATAATAGTGATTTCTTAAATATTTCAGTAATCTAATTTTGCCTAAGAACCATCTGTTGCAAAAAGTCAATACTGAAAACCTGATAGCATTCATTAAGCACTTATCTCCATTGCTTTTAACTCTTGTACATACATTAGAGAAGGCCAAGAGAGCAACCAACAGTAGCGAGTAAAAATCTAATGTGTTTTTTTTGCTTTTATAGCCACAGTATTAAGCTGCACTGCCTTGGAGGTTTAAAGGGCTCTTACGTTTTAAAAGAAGACTGTCATTGAATCTTGTTAAAGTCACACTGAATTTCTTCAGTATTTCCACATCAAACTGACTGTGAAAAGCTTTCGCTAGTAAAAATGGGAAGGTTTTTCTAGTAATGAATTGCAGTATAAAAGTAAAAATCACTAGTGAGGAAAAATGAGCAGGATATCTTCTGAGATCTTGAATCAAACACCTGAAGCTTTAAAAACAAATGACCATACAAAAGTGGGACCAAGCAAAAGCCCCACAAGAAATTTACCATGGAAGTATTTTCAATAAAAAAATCTCAACAACATAATTTGTGTTGTAAATAGCATATGTATATTTTCAAATGCTCTGTAAATATGATTTGAAGCAAACTATTGAATATTACCTTTTTTTTTCCTTGGGTGGAGTGGACACTGGCATTCTGCCAGTTATACTGCAAGGGTTTATTGCAGCTTCATCTTTCTAGCAGAACTGTTCTTCCCACAATGTAACATAATTTTTTATTCTTGTAAAATATAGTCTGTCTTTTTAGAAAAAGAGTGATGCATTACAGAGGGAAGAACTCCAGCTTGTAGAAATCCCAGCTCACATATGTAGGATATAGTCAGATTGTAATTTCAGTGGGCTACCATCATTCCCAGGCATTCTGGACATCAGAAAAAAATACTGAATATTTTAGGACAGTGTTTGGGGTTTTTTCTTTTAGAATGGGCAAAAGGAATTGTTGGCTTTTGGTGGTTTTTTTTTTTTCCTACTTTGCTAAAGAGGAAAAGAGGCCGTTCTTACGGCAAAAAAAGACCAAGTGCAATCTCTGAATAAAATATTTGAGTTTGTGAAGCTCTAATTTGTAAAATGAAAGCTAGAGAGAGTTATTTGCTACTGCGTGAAATACTACATTCAAAAAGTATTCTCTTTCTTTCAGTATCAGAAGTATAGAATCACAAAATAATTAAGTTTGGAAGTGCAACATTTGGTGATCACTGTTTCTAGTAATGTTTATAAGAAATATCTTATTTATCTGAGTGTGAAATAAGCTCTTTTAAAATAACATGCTGCAATATCTTACACTTGCTTGAAGGGTCCCTAAATCTGCATATGATATACTGCAAAAAATTGCCCCTTCCCAGAAATGAGGTTTTAAATCAAATCATATGCTTTCAAAAGAAAACAGAAAAAATGGAGCAGCAAAAATGACCCCTTAATATATTTGTCTTAATCAGTACTAAAAGAACAGCATCTGTGCCCTTTTCAATAATGCTGCATTATTCATTTTGATGTACCCAATGCAATGAACAGCAAGGAAAACTTCCTGGCTTTTGACTGAGAACTGTGTCGTCTCAGAAAGCTTCCAGTCTCAAAACACATTTGCCAAGAACAAACCAGGTTTATTTAATGAACAGGAAACAGTGCAGTTGACTAGTACTGACTGACCTTGCCAGTACATATTGCATCTCTGAAAGCCTGCAAGGTAAAAGTAATGGACAATTCGATGAAGTGATGCACAGCTGGGCAGATGATGCTGCCTGATTTGGTTGTGCGGTATTATTTTTTTTGGACAGGTTTATGAAGTGTGTTTGTATCTTCCAGCATGAAGAAAGTGCTGCTGCTGCTGCAAGTTAGCAGGGACATCTAGTGGCTTTGGTAAATGGAGCTGGAATTGCTTCTCCCTCTTATTGGTAGACTGTCAAGGTTTTTCAGAATAATCTCTCAGTGTCTCCCCACTTCAGTGCTGTCTCAAAGCATTTTGTAGCACAGTCCTTCTCTACATTTTTCCACATTCAATGAAGCAGGGCAAAAAAACCCCTGCATGTGTTTTAAGTACTGTGACACAACAAAAAGAGGTTGGTGCTTATTGCATGACTGCTGCAGCTAGGGTTTTCAGAACAAAGCAGGAGATCACTTAAAATCACAAATTCCACACATAAACTTTATTATTTTGTTGCTGTTAAAGCAGGGAAGTGATTTTCATGATGGTGGGGTTTTTAAGGCTAACCATTTTAAATATAAAGCATATAGAGGTTTTCTTTTGTCAAATAGGTATTATGCATTCCCTCATTTTTATTTCTTCTGAGACTATGTAATTACCACTAAATCAATAATTCCTATGAAAGTGAGGCACTTTAATGACACTTGAGGAATCTCTGTATGTGAAATACTTTTCTTATAAAGCCACAGGTCAACCTCTCAGTGAAATTTAAACCAGTACACATCAAGTGCACAAGGTCACCTTGTAGTGCAGCAGATAAAAGCAGCCACATCAGGTTAGGCAGCATCTATCTAGGCCAGTATTATGTCTTATTTGCTGGTGGCAGTAACATCAGAAGTGTACCTGTAATTAATGTGAGTGAGCTGTCGTTTTCCAGGGTCTTGGACACCTCCTGAAGAAACCAGAAAAAATCTGAAAGCATCTGAATGTTAGATGAGTTCACCAAGAAAAAAACATGGCTGGCTGTGTTGAACTGCTGCTCTGCACTGGAGCTACATCCTGCCCTAATATCCTTCACAGACATCAGCAGGCATTGCAGCTGCCAGCATGGAGCAGCATTTCACAGTCAGTTTGCAAAGACTCGTCAGGTGTTGCCAAGAGACCATCAAGACAGTAAAGTGACAACAGAATAGGTAGCCCAGCAGGTGAAAAGCTTAGGATCCAATGGCAGGGAATTTGGTCCCTTCAGTCAAGAGCTCTAAAGTGAATGGCTTTCCATAGTAGAAAAAAGCACGAGAGATAGAGTTTTGAATCAAAACAGATCTGACCCCATACAGCTGGAACAGGACTTAGTTACAGCCCGTTGAGATCCTATGCAGATGAATTTCAATCTTTCTCAGCAGGTAGAGAAAACCAATGTTTTAGGCATTTGTTCTTAAGTCACATTTGGCTATGATACACATTAACAAGTTGCTAGAGAATTTGGAGGCCAACCCTTTCTCAGACAAAACTTACTAAAATAGAAATAATCTATATAGATTATCTTCCCATAATTTCATTGCTTATAAAACCTAGATATGACATAATTCATAGCTGGTAGCAAGCCTTGTTCCAACATCCAATTCCAGAGATGACAATGAAGTTGTTAGCTGGGCTTTTCCTTTTCTGACCTCATCAGATGACATAAAACAGACCCTCTGAATTCTATTCTTTAGCATATGTATATTAATGATAAACTGAGTAAATTATAATCATCCTCTATCTTCAAACAGATGACACTGAGCAGATGTGACTTTGACAAGTTTCAAAATCATTGACTTTTTCTAGTCCTCATAAGCCATCATGATTTCTTTTTATAGTATTTCAGTATCATGGTATCTGATCATACATCTTTTTAGAGATCTACCTGTTCCATGTAAGGGAGAGAGGCTTTCGCCCCAGCTTTGATCTAAAATTTCCACAGGTCCCTTGGATATTTGTGATTGATATTAATGATCATAGAATCATTAAGGTTGGAAAAGACCTCCAAGGTCATAGGGTCCTACCTTTGATCAAACATCACCATGCCAACTAAACCATGACACTAAGTGAGACACACAGTCATTTCTTGATCACTGCCAGGGATGGTAGCTCCACTGCTTTTCTGGGCAGTCTATTCCAATGCTTAATCATTCTTTCAGTGAAAAAAATTCTTCCTGATGTCCAACCTGAACTGCCCCTGGCCCAGCTTGAGGTCATTTCCTCTTGTATTGTTACTAGTTGCCTGGGAGAAGAGGCCAACCCTACCTCCTACAATCTCTTTTCAGCCAGTTGTAGAGAGCAATGAGGTCACTTCTGAGCCTCCTTTTCTCCAGGCTGAACACCCCAGTTCCCTCAGCTGCTCCTCCCTCCTAGGACTTACCTCTGGACCTTTCATCAGCTCTTTCACCCTTCTCTGGACTCACTCCAGCCCCTCAATGTCCTGTTGTAGTGAGGGGCCCAGAAACCCAGCACAACACTCAAGGCACAGCCTCACCAGTGACAAGTACAGAGGAACAATCACTGCCCTGATCCTGCTGGAAACACTATTGCTGATACAGGCCGGGATGCCACTGGCCTTCTTGACAACCTGGAGACACCTTGGTCCATGGTCAGCTAGGTGTTGACCAACAGCCCCAGGACCTTTTCTTTTCTGCTGTGCTTCTTTCCAGACACTTTGTACCAGCCTTTATCTCTGCATGAGGTTTTTGTGACCCAAGAACAGGACCTTCCACTGGGCTTTGTTGAACCTCATACAGCTGGCCTCAGCCCTTTGATTCAGATGGTTCAAATCTCTCTGCAGAGCCTTTCTATCCTCCAGCAGATCAACACTCCCACACAACTTAGTGTCATTGAGCACTGATTGCACTTTTAAACCTCAGTCTTTACTTCCTTTGATAGATATTGTCCTAAACCAGTTTTACTGTGTATAGGCTGATGAAGAGCTCCACATATCAGTGAACCAATGATTAAAATTTAGGAAGCACTACTTCAAAGTACTACTATTGAAATATTGTACCAAGACACTACCCTATCTAATGAATAATGGTTCTTTGTTCCTTGTCTTTCCCACAAGGTGCTCTGAGAGGAGGTCTGTTAGTAAATATTTGGGAAAGAGATTGTTGAAATTCTCTCTTCTCATTTCTTGCCTTGCCTACATCCAGAACCATTGTAAAATCTGACATTTTTTTTCAAATTGCAGTGAATACACTTCTTCGTTATATATTCTGTTAATATCACTTTGCTTCTATGTTACTTTTTTTGTTTTAAATATGAAAATGCTTCCATGTGCTACTGCACCACTACTATACACTAATACATAGTTTATAAAAAGTTCATGGATACTTGTGAATATTACTTTAGAGATTTTTATATTTATTAAGATAATAAAAAGTTTTAGAGAAAGAAATTTATTCAGTTCTTAGCAGTAGTCCTAGTTCATACACCAGCAATACCTTCCTATTGCTGAAGTTATCATTCTTAATGTGACTTGATTCTGGTTTTACTGCATTGTATGAGAGTCAAAAACTGCTCTAGCCATCATTACCAAATAACTAATGGTTTCTTTGCATCAGACTTTCAATTTCCTAGACTTGAACTAGAGAAAACAAAGCTTAATCACATGGTTGTTTTGAGACTTCTTTATTCTTCATAGTTTGAAGGAGTCATTTACTTTCTTCACATTCTTTTTTTTTTTTTTTTTTTTTCCATTTACCTTAAAACATACCAGTTTCACCAGTGTAAGAGATTTTGAAGTCTCATGATAACCAGGCTAAATATATGTATGGAAATACCTATTCATCAGTGTCATGTTAACTCAGTGATACATTTCAAGTACTATAGCACATTTTTAGAGAAATAGGGTCTGAATTAGAGCTGAGACTGACATATTCAGCATTTTATTAAATGGCATGTATAATTTCATTAAAATAAAGGTGTATATTTTCTTAATTAATACAGATAATTTTTTGTAAAACAGTTATTGAAATGTATATGAGATTTTTTTTTCATTTCTTCTGGAATTCCTGGTAGGGAGCAGATCTTCCTGTTGGTGTATTTCTGGTATGATTCAAGTAGAATACGATAGAAGGAAAAGTTTACAGGCTGTATACCAATATTACCCTACAGAGGAGTAGAATGATGGAAAGCCAATGGAATGGAAATGTGAAGGATTCACTTCCAATGCTATTTTAATTAAAATTTTCTCTGTTAAAGTCCTTGCTCTCCCAAGAAGTGACTGCCATGCTTCATATTGTGTGATGACATGAGTTCATACTTTATATTGTGCAAGAGTAATTTAAGGTTTGATACAAAGGAGCAAAGTTATCACTCCCTGACTGGAAAAGCTAGGAATCACACATAAGAACAAAGTCAAATTAAGGTGGTAGATTGGATTTTGGGGTCTCTGTTATTGGTGACTAGTCCATTTCATTCATTATACCTCAAACTAGCAAGTGCACATGCTTACACCCATCTAAAAAGAGTTTCTGAATGCATTGCAAATGCTCTGAGTGAACAGCCAGCTAGCACCAGATGGCATGGCAGGATGCTGTCTAAAAATTTTGTGAACTAAAACTTCAAAGCTTTGCTTTTTTGCAAAGAAGCACATACCTAAAACTCCTCAAGAAAATTCCTATAAACACCTAAATATAAGATACTCCTTAGAAATAGAAGTTATGTTTGAACTGTGTCTTGCTTATTTTTGGCCTTTTCCACTTAGGTTTGTGTATTATTGAAATAGCAACCTCAGTGTTAATCCCAGTTTTGAGACTCTGTGAATTTGAAATTTATATTTAAAAATAGGTTGAGGGTTTCAGGAGCAATTATATAAGCTTCAGTTATTTGTGTTAAAGGTTTTATTATAAAGCCTTGCTATTTATTCAGAAAGAACACATTTGCTGTTTATATCAATTCCAATATTTTTCATGTTTAGAGGGCTCTTCAAAGAATAAAAAGGAGGAATAAAGCTAACTTTGCCTTCCCAAGATATTTGGAAAGTTTCACGTCTCCTGTTGAGTCATCCTTTTGAGATATGAGAGAGGTGTATTTTACAAGTCAGATGCTGCTGTGTATGTACAACAGACATGCCAAGCTGGACTTGGTCCTTAAATGACATCATCAGGTCTTTTTACAGTGTTGTAAGTGCTAGAAGTCACTCAATCAGATAGAGTTTGAGCATGCCTGAAATATCACAACACCTTTGCTGTCTAGATTTGTTTTGTCAGGTGGTATTGTGATTTATTTCCATAACTTAAAAAACCCTTTTGCATTGCTAAAAAAGTTAATAATACAGAAAGTCATTAAAAGGAAGGAAGAACTCTTGCTTTAAATGATGACTCAGTTAAGAAGACAGATTTGGGAAAGCTGCTCCATACGGCAGTTCTCAACCAGAAGGTCCTCCCACCAGCCCCACCAGATTGTGTGGAGAGATGCAGAGGACATGCTTGCTAACCAGGCATTGGGAAGGGGATCAGAGACTGATATGCCTAATCTCCACCTCCTCTGTGCTTTTTAAAGATGCACAGCCATTCCAAGTCATAGCCATTAGCCAAACTGCTGTTTGGAACTGTTTGGAAGGATTTCTGGCCTGCATTCAGAATGCCATTCCTCTCTCCTCAGTGCCTTTTTTCCCCTTCATCCTACCTCATGTGAAGGCAGTGATTCATTCTCTTTTGTTTCCTCCATATGGCAGGATGTATTAGAAAAGAAAGATAGATGCTCAAACAGAACATATCCTTTCAGCCCCAGAGGAGGCAGAGGGAAACAAACAGCATTTGCTCCCTTATTTTCTTCTCTTTATATTTGTGAATAAGTTGGAAGGTTTGGGCTGTTTCTTTTACCTTACAGTGAGAAGTCCTGATCACTGAGTCCTGGCAGTACACTTTGTGTGCTAAGCAGATAGCAACACTCTGCAACTACCTAAAATCCTATCCCATGCAGCTGATAGTTCATAAATCAGTACAGTGTTGATCAAACTCCAAGTTCCATGTTCTAAATATCAGCCTGATGCTAGCTTCATTGCATATATTCTTGTTTGTGATATTTTTGCAGCCAGTGGTTACATATCAGTATTTGTTTGTAGTGACCATGCAGAAAATAAGCTACATTAGCTAGAATTAATATTTCTTATAGGAAAACTAATCCTTGTGTATCAGTCAGTTCAACCAAAGTTAGATGCAACATTGTTATAAAAGAAAGGACCACTCATTTTTGCTGAGAGTAAATATATACCAATCAACAGCAATAATGAAAGTTTACTAACATAATTCCTTTTCACAAAAACAGCAAGGTGAATACTGATCAACTGTCTTAATTGAGTGACACATTAATTTTCCTGATTGTGAACAAAACTGGGAGCCAAGTGACACTTATTTAAAATGTGTACCTGTTAAAAAGGAAATACAGGAGCTGGTATGGAAGAACCAACTATGCTCATTGCTCTTTAGATAGATATAACACATTTTCTTCATTAATGGTAAGTTCTAATCCACAAGAATTAGAGTCAAACTTCACAGAAGAAACAATTGTTGCCAGTACTCATTTTTGCATGATGATCTCATGGTTCGTCTGATGATCTCAGATGTCATAGTAGTCATCTAAAATTTTCATTTCATTAAGGATTAAAGTGATCTTTTCACTCTAGCTGATTTTGGACAGGACATCTTTGAAGTAGAAGGAGTCCCAGCATCTTATGTTTCTTGAGTTTATTTTGCATTTCAGAGGTGATGAATAGTGCAAATTGACAAATAGTCTGTTGTAAAATCTCAGCTATCAAGATGTTACCTTTTCAGACATAAAACCAAACTTTAACTGATAATGCACCTTTATGTGTAGACTACTCCAAGCCTTTATTGCATTTGGGTGGAAAACTGGACTTCAAAGTCACTTAAGCATAATGTTCTCTAGTTGCACATACTTGTCTGCCTTTCCTTAAACATAAACTGAAGTAATGTTTAACAAATTATTCATTTTAGTTTCCAAATTATTGGTAGTTACTCTAAAGTTTTAAATATATAGGCAGTAAAATGATCCATATGAAAGTGTGTCAGCTTCCTTCCAAATGACTCTGTGATTCTGCAAAAATCTGTTCTCACATTAGTAGTCAAGAACTATTTGCTTAAATATATGGCTTAAATTTATTTGTAAGTGGAATAAACATGGAGCTTTAGTTCTGCAAATTCCAACAACACCAACGGGTAAAGGTGTTTTGCATCATTGCTCAAAATCCCAGTTCATTATTTTATTATTACAGAACATGTCCTAATACAGAAGTTATTACAGAACATGTCCTAATTCACATAGTAATTGCCTAGATATCCAGCACCAAGCATGTCTGGAGTACAATAGGAAGCTTCTTACTCAGCTACATTAGTCAAAGGCTTCACAGCTCACATATAGATTCTTTTATTATTATTTGCAATGCTATACAGTCTGTGTAGCCTGGAGTTAATTTATCCTCTCCCTGTAAGAGCATTATATTTATTTTTATTTCATTTTATTTTAGCCAAAGATTCCCACAGAGTGGCTAACTGCCTATTAATTCTTGATTTTATACAATACTTTTCTTAAATCTTTTTGGGAACACTCAGTTCATGAAGACCTTCAAGCAGAATGCAGAATGAAGCACTCTGAATCATTGACTCAAAAAACCAGTTATAATGCCCATTATTAACTCTGTATTCTTCTCTGTCGCTTACTGGGCGATAATTAAAATGTGCAGCTTTCCTTACCCAGGTGATTGTCAGAGCCCCCAAACTCTGAAAAAGGAATTTGTGCAGAAAAGTTCTGAATCACAGCACTGAGACTTAGCCTGTGTCATTCTCATGTATCAGTTTTCTTCAGAAAAAGCTTTTATTTTATACATGTACAGAAAGCACAACAATTCTCTGCTATTTACTCTCCACACATCACATTACCAGTTACCAACATGTCCCAAATTGCCACTGCATAAGCAAGGGCATATATTCAGACCTCAGTAATCAGAGTGAAAATCACAAATTTAACACAAATTAATCTCAAAATTTTATAAAAATAATAGTCCTCTTTTTTGATTTTTTCTTTTATCATTTAAAACTTTTATGGTTTGTCTTTGTTCCTGTATTTTAGAGCTCAGTGTTCCTAAACACAACATTTTGAACTTATAAAGGAGGGCTTGGTTTCTCTGACTAGATTTCAGAAGTCTAGGTAAAAACCTGGAGGCTCAAAATTTATCAGAATTGACATTATCATTGGACTAAGAGCATTTATTCACTTAGAGAAGTGTGTTGTTTCTTTTGTTTCTACCTCTGAAGTGCATGGTTTGTAAGATAGTGACTGATTGAAGATGGGATGTGTCTTGGGTTATGGAACCAAAAAAATGTGTATTCTATTTCATCTGTTGAAAGCAGTTGGGGAAATGTGGGTTTTTTTTTTTCCTTTATCTCTTGTAACT
>VZUI01090017.1:0-15044 GCA_013401135.1 Cettia cetti
GTGAGGTGCTCCTCCCAGGGGGAGGAGCCAAGCATTCCCACATGGATATAATCCAGGGTTTGGGACAGCACAGGGCCTTTTCCCCACTGGATTCCCAGAGGACAAGAGCTAGCAGACCTTTCTCTTCAGGATTACTGCTTTGACAAGACCATCTCATCTGGACTGCTACTACCACCCTAACAGGGTGTCAGGTTGTATTCTGACTCTGTCAGTATTTTCTACTATTGAATTTATTTTATTTTACTTTATTTTACTTATTTTCTTTTTTCTCTTATTAAATTGTACTTCTGACTTGGAGTCTGTCGCTGGTTTTGCTTTCAAACCGATACATGCCCTTAGGACAAATTTGTCCCTTTTGTCCCATTCCAGGTCCCTTTGCTGTCCTTGTGCCCAGCCTGGGGGTACCAATCCTCTCCACTTGGAACAACCTGCCCGTGTTTTCCCTGCCTTTAGGACAGCAGTTGCTTTCCCTCAGCTGGGGGAGCAATCCCAGGATCCTGAAATCCTTGGGAATCCCCAAACACATCCCTCGTTTTTGGTGCTTTGAACGAGCTGCAGAGCTGCAGGAGGCACTGCTGGAAAACCAGCCCGATATTGAAAGGAAACAAGGATTTCCAGGGGTGTAAGGAGTCATTTATTCCCAAATGAGCCCTGGGGAGGCTCCTTCTGAGATTTCTGAGCTGGTTTTTGCTTTCCTTGGACCACACCCTCCTGGGAGAAGCAATGCTGGATGCTTTTCTCATGTTGATGGTGCAGGCTCGTTCCTGAAGTAAACCGAGGCCAATTCCTGCCCCTGGCGCTGCCATCTCGCTTCCCTGTTGTTGAAAAGCTGTGATTTGTGAGTCTGGAAACCCACGGGGTGGAAATCAGCATCAGTCCCTCGTTGTTGTTAAGTACAAACTCACCACAAAAAAAAGAAAAAAAAAAAAAAAGAGAAAAAAAAAGCAAAAAAAAAGCAAAAAAAAAAAAAGGGCAAAAGAAAAAAAGGAAAAAAAAAAAGAATTGGCTTCAGAATTTCCCCTTTTCTTTCCCCCAGTCTGAAACTACCTGAGGGCTTAGAATGTCCAGGAAGTTCCTGATGCTCACAGAAAATGAATGTTTGGATGTAGATTTGGGTTATTTGTGTTTATTGCTGTGCTAATTTATCTGTCCAGGAGAGCACCACCATCAGCAGGTCTGATAAATGTGCTGGAGGATGCAAACCTGGATGAGGGTTTTGGCTTGAGGAAAGTTTGTTTTTCCAAAGTGAAATGATGGATTTCTCATGCCAGATATGAACAAAGTTGTTGAAAAATAAAGGAAAATAAATAAAAATGAAGGCAAAACAAACTTTCTGTTTCCTAGAATTAAATCCAGACTTATTCTCATCTGAATGTATTGATCAGATATTGAAATTTGAAATCAAGGATTGCAATCCTGTCCAGCTGGAGTCAAAAGCTGGAAAAATTCCCAACAAGCCAAAGCAATAAAATAAAATCAGGAAGAAAGAAGAACAAAGGGAATGAGGGGTAAGATTCTGCTCCTGTGACTGCCAACCATTTAAGAATAAAAACCATGGACTTTTCTACCAAATAATAATTGATCCCATCCTAAGCAAAACAAATCATCCTCTAGGACACCCAGAATTCTCCATTTACTGGGCAGAAAACTCTAAAATTAAGTGAGATCCATCTGGATATATAAGAAGTCCTCTAGCAAGGCAACATCGCTGATGACAAATAAAGTTTTAAATTAAAAAGGAGTTTATTGCTCTTTATCTTATCTCTCCACACCGTGCTCATGTTCTATTGGTCTGAGGCATCAGAGTTTTTCCAGGGAGGATAAATATTCCCTCCTCCTCCTCAAAACATAACTTGGCTCTGAGTTTTGCTGTATTTTGTTCGTTCTGAAGCAATAAAATTGGAGATTTGATGGCCACTCCATGAGATGGGGACTTGTCTGAGGCCCAGCAGCACTTCCAGCCCTTCCCAGCTGATCCCAGTGAATCATTATTTGTTGTTATCCATAATGCAGTGTTTGCTTGTCGGCATAGAGATTATCCATAAAAATCCTGCTTCTCCCACCCACTCTGCAAGCAGGGAAGAGTTTAATGCAAGTGTTGGAAGGGACAGATTGATGACACATTGCTCTTGTCCTCATCTAGAATCCAAAAAAAAAAAAAAAAAAAAAGGGGGAAAATTCCCAACAGTCCAAAGCAATAAAATAAAAGCAGGAAGAAAGAAGAACAAAGGCAACGAGGGATAAGATTCTGCTCCTGCGACTGCCAACCACTTTGGAATAAAAAAACCATTAAAAATGGTGATAAAATGGTGCTGTGAAGCTGTGGGAACATCAGATTTGTTACTGACAGTCCCTGCGTGGGGAGAGGTCACCACAGAGGGTCAAATTGCTGATGATTTTTAAAATTCCATTTCTGGGGGCAATTTGGGCAACTCTGGGGGGTTTCTAGAGACAGAAGAGTGACACTCCCTGAGGTGTCTGAAAAACCCAAATCCCCTCAGCCACTTGAGGAATTTCTGCTCTTTGAGAGCAGGAAACACCCAAGTCAGGGCTTTGTTGTAGCCCTTCAGCTTCCCCCAGGACAGTGAGCCCTTCCTTGGGTGTTTTCATCGGTGTTTTAAGATTTGTGGTTGTTTTTCTGGACTGGAATTCCTTGGAATTCACTGGGCTGTGCATCCCGTGCCCCTCTCAGACCACAGGGAATGACAAACCTGCTGGCTCAGCTGCTGCCCCCCAACCCAACGACCCCAGGTCCCTCAAAACCAGAGGACAACTGGGAATTTTGAAACACATAAAAATTTCCATGCGAAACATCAAGGTAAGCGTTCCCCCTTCCCCCCCCCCCCCCCCCCCCCCCCCAAAAAAAAGAAAAATAAAGTTCTCTGGAGGGATGGGATGCAAATGGATGCAAATGAAGCCCAACAATCCATCTCCAGGAGGCAGGAGGATCTCTCCACCCACGGGGTGTTTGAGTTGAAAGCAATCCCACAGAAGGGGAGGCAGGGAGGAAGGTGGGCGACTCTCTTGGACTCCTCAGTATTTCTTTTACACGGCCTGAATTCAGCTGAGCACACATTTTGAAGGGCTGCTCTGAGGCTGGTGCTGAGGGCTCTGCCAAAACCCCAAAAATAACTCCCCAACGTCATGGTCTGAGGCATGGCTGAGCTCAAGGCAGGCTCTGGTGGGAGCAGCACTCCTAACGTGGGCACACCAGCACGGAACCCTCAGATGATTCCAGCAGCAGCTGGACTGGTGCTTGTGGAAAGCCAGGGATGGGCACAAAACAATGAGGACATTCTTGTGGCCGCGAATATTTCCTTTTCTGCTCTTCCTACTCGCTGATCTGGGTGAAAAGAAGTGGGAATAAGCTTTGTTTTTAGAAGAGCAGATGTGTTTTAGAAACAGTGGTTTCTTGCTCCCGGCCATAGGGGAATGAGGAGCTGCCAACCCCTGAGGGTTGCCAGTTTGTGTGTGAAAACTGTGTTTTCTCTCCTGTTTTATGAGGTAAAGGACAAAAATGGATGATTTTATCTGCTTTAAACAGCTCCTAAGGATGCTGTGTTTTCTGTCTTGTTTTATGAGGTAAAGGACAAAAATGGATGATTTTATCTGCTTTAAACAGCTCCTAAAGATGCTGTGTTTTCTGTTTTGTTTTATGAGTTAAAACACAAAAATTGATGGGCTTATCTGCTTTTTTCTCTCAAGGTGTTTGGGCAGCTGTTTGTTTTAGGGGTTTTTTTACTAAACAAGCCCTGCAGATGCCTGCAAGTCCTTCCTTACTAAACAGCTCCTAAAGATGCTGTGATTCTGTCCTGTTTTATGAGTTAAAGGACAAAAATTGAAGTGTTTATCTGCTTTCTTCTCTCGAGTTGTTTAGGTGTTGTTTTTCAGACTTTCCTCCTAAACAAGCCCTGCAGATACCTGCAAGTCCTTCCTTACTAAGCAGCTCCTAAAGATGCTGTGATTCTGTCCTGGTTTATGAGTTAAAAGGCAAAAATGGACGATTTTACCTGCTTTAAACAGCTCCTAAAGATGCTGTGATTCTGTCCTGGTTTATGAGTTAAAAGGCAAAAATGGACGATTTTACCTGCTTTAAACAGCTCCTAAAGATGCTGTGTTTTCTGTCTTGTTTTATGAGGTAAAATACAAAAATGGATGATTTTATCTGCTTTAAACAGCTCCTAAAGATGCTGTGTTTTCTGTCTTATGAGGTAAAATACAAAAATGGATGATTTTATCTGCTCTCTTCTCTCGAGGTGTTTGGGCAGCTCCTTGTTTTAGTTTGTTTTTTTCCTAAACAAGCCCTGCAGATGCTGCAAGCCCCGTGGCTGAGCGGGAAGGGGGAACAGCTCCTGTTCTTCCCCAGGGGATGCAGCACATCCCTCTGGGCTGTGTGGCACCGTGGATTGACAGCAATCCCACAGCCTGGCTGGCCCTGGAGGCCCTGCAGAGCACCAGTGCCCTTTGCCTGATCAAAGCCCCCATCCATCAGCCAGCCCCGATGGAGCCACGGCTTCAAACCCGGGCAGATCTGGCGGAGGAACAAAGGGAACGTGCTCAGATCCCACCCCGAGCCCAGGGAGGCTCTGCCCGCGGCTGGGCTGAGCTGGGATGGAGTGTGAGGTCACTGCCAGGTTGGCTTTGAGGAGCAGGATGGTTTTGTCTGGAGGAAAAAGCCCTGTGCTGACAATCTGGGGGGGTTCTTGGGGCTCCAGGGAGGATCTGCAGGAGAGGAAATGGGAAGTGGAAATGGGAAGTGGAAATGGGAATTCCCAGCGGGAGCAGTGCAGGGTTCAGATCTGGGTGATAACAGCTGGCATCTTTTCCCAAAGGAGGATTCTGAGTGTCCTGAGCCAAAACGCTGCAGGGCAAGGAGGTTTCCGTGTGGTGTTTGTGCTTGGAGGTCAAACCGGGCTGTTGATTTCTCCTCTGCCTGTTTGTCAATGTCTTTGAGAGTTTCCTCACGATAAAAACAAACTGCTGTTGTTTGGTAACAAATCAAAGAAGATCCTGTGTGGAAAGGAAAGGGAGCTAATGAGGCTTCTTCTTGTAATTACTGATAATTGTTACTCACATTTGAAAGCAAAAACATGCACAGAGTTTAAATGAAAGTGGCTTTCTGTGGTGCCGGGGTATTGCAAATGAGTACTGAAGGAAGTATCAGAGAGAAATTTGGAAACCTCCTTCTTCAATTATGACTTTGATGGGAAAACTTAAAAGCCAGAACCACTTCAGGTGAATTTTGCTGATATATCCCAGTAAGTACAATCCCTCTGGAACTTCCAGAGGCTGAGGAGCGAGGTTTCAAGGACAACACAGAGCGTGGAATATAGTGCTCTTGGTTGTTTCCTCCAAGAAGCTGCCTCTCCTTTTATTCCTCATGAGAACAACCAACCACCACACAAGCACACCCTGAAGTTCAGAAGCTCTGTCCCCTGCAGCTCCAAATTGTGTCTGTTCCTGTGATGAACATAAAAATCATCTGAAATCCCCTTTTTCGTGAATGCTGGAGCACCAGCTCCAGGCAGGGCACAGCAGGAAGGGTTCACAGCAAAACTCAAGCACACAAATTCACTGTTCTTTGCAGATCAGTGGCTGAGGCAGAGAGGGACATGAGCTGGGGCCATTTTCCTGCACTTTGCCTACCTAAAAATTAAATATCTTGTCCAAACTAGTCACCTAAACTCTGTAATTAATGGAGGAGACGTATCCAACAAACAATTAAGATTAAAAAAAAAAAAAAAAAAAGAAAGCCACTTGGGGAAGAAAGTTTGGGCGGGTTGGATGTCAAACACAATAGGAAAAATCACCAAACATGAGGATCTATAGAAATTAATAATTAATCTCTTAACTCCAGGCAGCTGCACGTAGAGGCCTCCAGGGGCTGCCAAGAAGTGGCACAATCTGGGCAGATTTGTCCTGCAATCACAGCAGGAGGGTGGAGCAGTGTCCTTATCTCTGCCTGAAGTGGCTGAGGAAATAAATCTCTGTCATTCCTGCTGTCAGGACAGTGGCAAAGACATGCTGGGCACTTCCTCGGGGGAAACAGCACCAGGATTTCCGCCCACGAAGGGAGGGCAGCACTGAGAAGCAGAAACCTCCATAATTCAGTTTATTTTACAAACAGCCCTTTGCTGCTGAGGGCTCTGAGCTGGGGCAGACAGCAGAACAGCAAATTCCCTGTGGGACACAGGCACCCCAGCCAGCACTGCTGGGGCAGACACCTCCCAGCAGCAGCCAGGTGTGGCATAACCTCACTGGGAGAGAGATTTCTGCCTGCATTCTGTGAGCTGAGCCCCACAGAAGGAGAGCACAGAGCTGGACTGGCCTGAGACCTTCCCACGTGTTGGATTTGGGATGAGCCCTGCAGAGAGCAGAGAGCTGAACTGCCCTGAGACCCTCCCAAGTGTGGGATTTGGGATGAGCATCACAGAAGGAGAGCACAGAGCTGAACTGGCCTGAGACCCTCCCAAGTGTGGGATTTGGGCTCAGCCCTGCAGAGAGCACAGAGCTGAATTCCCCTGAGACCCTCCCAAGTGTGGGATTTGGGCTGAGCGCCGAAATTTCTGTCTCTCTGGACACAGAAGGAGAGCACAGAGCTGAACTGCCCTGAGACCCTCCCAAGTGTTGGATTTGGGATGAGCCCTGCAGAGAGCACAGAGCTGAATTCCCCTTTGACCCTCCCAAATTCTGCAGTTTGTGCTTGAGCCCTGCAGAGAGCACAGAGCTGAATTCCCCCGAGACCCTCCCTCGTGTGGCACTGCCTGTGCCGCGGTCCTTGGAAGCCCTCATCCCTCTGGACAGCACGCAGATGCTCTGGAAAGGTGACCTCAGCTCTCTCCAGAGAGACAGAAATTTCGGAAAGGCGGCCGAGACAGCTCTCAGCCTCCCCCACCCCCCGATACCGTGACAATCCGCAGCTATTCCCGTGGAAAGCGTCCAGCAGAACCCCCCTCCCTTGAAAACAAACAAAAACAGCTCCAGCCGCAGCGGGCAGGAGCAGCGAGGGCTCGGAGCACGCCTGCCTCGCTTTTCCCCGACACTTCTCCCACTCGCAGATGCTGAATGGGATCCCAGTCTCCTGCCCGGCTCTGCTCGCTGTCAAAGCCTCGCAGAAAGGCGCTACTGCAGCTCTTACATTTCGCAGGCTCCGCTGCCCTGCCAGCTCACACCTTCTAAATCCCGGCTCTATTTCCAGCGGGGTGGGGCGCGCCGAGCCGGGCAGGGATTTTTCTGTCGAAGCTGCCTGCTGCCACCGCTTGATAGCAGCGAGCTTTGCAGGGCTCAGCCCCGGCTCTGCCGGCGGGATCCTCGGAGAAGTGCAAAATGTTTCATTGTGTGCGGGCCTGCGGTGCTCCGCGGGAAAGGAGAGTGCTGCCGCTGCTGAAATGCACCGAGAATATAAATTTGGGGTTGTGAACACCCTGGGAAAGAAAGAAGAGTAAAATACGGCCGGGCTGTAGATGCAATCTCTCAAATATCCCATGGACATGCAAGGGATGATCAGCCTCTCCATTATTTTAGTTTACATTATTCTGGTTTCCCTTCCCTTCCCTTCCCTTCCCTTCCCTTCCCTTCCCTTCCCTTCTTCTCTTTTTTCAATTTTTTCATTCTGATGATTGCCATAAGTTATGCACAAGCATGAAGGCAGCTCAATTTGCTACAAGAAAATTTGGGAACAGGGAAGCACCGAAGGTGTGGTACGGGGTGGGAAGCACTGACAGCTGTGGGCTGCTGATGAGTTGGGGGTTTTTTATGTTTTTAGCAGTTTTGATGATGGAGCCATCCAATGAGCTGTGGTATCATCATCATCATCATCATCATCATCATCATCATCATCATCATCATCATCATCATCATCATCATCTCAGGATACAAAGAGTGGGATGGAGCAGTTGTGGCCAGGCTGGGGTGCCCTGCTCCGTGGAAATTGTCCCTGTCCTGGGAGGTTTGTGCTCCTCCCAGCCCAACCATTCTGTGCTCTGGGCCTGCTGGGGCTCTGCCTTCCCCTGGGATGCAGCAACAGGACCTGCTCTTCATCCCAAACCCATTTTGGAGCCACCATTCAGCTCCAACCCCCTCAGGCGCTTTTTGGACATTTCCTCACCTTTGCACGGGCAGGGAGAGGAGTTCTGGGAATCCTGTCCCCCCATCCTGGAGCTGCCCCTGCTGGCTCTGCAGGACCCACCTCTGCTCTGAGGGACCTTTCTGTTCCACGAGGCTTTGAATCTTAGACAGCCCTGCTAAGACGATGATCTAAACTGACCTAAATTCCAGGTCAAGCAAAATTTAGGTTAATTTCACTGATGTCATTTTAAAAATTTTAATTGGCATAAACCCTCTGGGGCAGGGATTTTTCCAGGGAGTGCGTGTGCAAGTCAAATCCACTGATGGAGGCTCACACCACCGCTGAAATCCTGATTCCCAAACTTTTTCGTATTTACCTGTTTTGCCTTCATATCAGGGTGTTTCCTTCCTACAAACACAGGGAAGAAAAAAAAATAAAAAAATGAGGCACCCAGGCTCCAAAGAGGGGACAGAGAGGGTGATGCTAAAAGAGTCCTGCCAGGAGCAGCCATTCCTGCAGATTGAAAGATCAGGAAAACATAAATGCAAACAGAGAGCCCATTAAACACTGGTGGAAAAATGGAAGCCCTGGAATGTCTCCAATATAACTAAAAAGCAGTCCAGGACTGGAGTGATTCTGTGTTTGTTTTCTGTCCATTTTTCATGGTTTGCTCATTGTCACTTCGAACTCTTCCAATATCATTAATACAGCTGACCAATGTTATTTCTAAGAAAAATATTTTCATTAAAAAAAGAAAAAATAAAAAAGGACGTTTTCCTGAGAATAATTTTTCTGAGTGTGGTGATATATCGTTGAAATAGTCCTTTTTCTATAAACAATTGACTTTTTTTTTTTAAAAAAGCCATGTTTATTGAAAAGCTTACTGGAAATACTACCAAATCTTCGTCGATTAATTGCATGTATAATATTTTCATTTCACAAAACCCGTTGGAAAGGAGTGCAGAGCAGGGCCATCTGTGACTGGATAAACCCAAGCAGCGCAGCTTGTGGGAGCACAATAGTTCATGTTTGAAGGGTTGGAGTGGTTCTAACAATCATCCCAAAAATCCACACGATTTCCAGGATGGGGACTCGAGTATGTGCTGACCAGGAGGAGCTGCTCAGCAGAGCTTTGTTCCAAAAAGGGCATCTCTGAGCTCCTCTTCTTGGGATTGTTGGGTGGATGGACCCTTCTCCACCCATGTTCCTCATTTTCCCATCTCCAACAAAAAAAACTGGCAAATATTCCTGCTTTAACCCTTTGGGTGCCATGCTTTTATCTTATGGGTGCTCTACTCCACCTCTGGACTAATTAAGCTCCTGAGACTCTCTTCAGATTAATCTTATGGGAAGATTGAGAGGATAACAGAAGACTGAGACACGTTGGGATGGACAGGCTGAGCTTCCAAGGCCCCCAAATCTGGACAAGGAGATGGGGATGGACCCAGAGGTGCCAGGGCAATGCGAGGTGGGACAAGCCCAGGTAATTCTGGGAAAAGAAAACTGAGGAGTGGCCAGAAAATGACAAACAGGGGATGAATTGTGAGGGGTCTGGGGGGGAAAGGAGGTTCCTCAGCATTAAAGAAATATGTTAATCACAGTAACAGCTCCGTCTTGTGTGTAATTACAACTCCTCTCTTCCCTTGCTCCCCCACCCTGGCAGAGGTTAATTTTGTGTGTGCACGTTCAGCATTCCCTTGCCAGGGACACGGGGCACTTATTGACACAGATGCAGAGCACTTGAAGCCGGGAGGGGAGGGGGCAGGGCCCGGGGAAGCTCTGGAGCCAGGACCCAGGGCCCAGCCCCACGGCGATGGTAATTTGTGGTTTTTCCTCCAACGTTTAGTAGCCACAAAGAAGCCTTAGAAATTTCTGGTCAGAACCAGGACTCCCCTGTTCCTCTGCAGACGAAACACTGAGCCCTTACACTCCAACCCAATAAATATTTCATCTGGTTTGGAGGGAGAAGGGGTGGAGCCGGGCAGAAATTGTGTTTCACGAATGCAAATGACAGCTCAGACCCTCCAAGAGCCAAATCCTGCCTTGCCTCCCACCCCTGAGCGTGGGCAGGGGCACAGGGGGGCTGTGGGGACAGGGACAGGTGAGGCCCAGGGGATTTGGGCACTGTTGGACGCCACGGGGCTCCCCTGGAAAAGCACAATAAAGCAGAGAACCCCCAGCAGGAACTGAGTGTCCAGGATGTTACACAGAGGGGAAACTCAGAACCAAAGCAGGTCTGGAAACATCCCAGGTGCATTAAGAGACAGAAAGAGACGTTTGAAACACGTTCTGCTCTGCCCTCCCGATCAATAGGCAGCAGAGAGATTTCTGATACTGCACTTATTTCACATTCTCCCAGTTTAATCTTTGTTAATCAGGTTCTTGGTGCCAGGTTGGAGCATTGCCCTTAAATGTGATCCTCCCTCTCCTGAAGGCACTGCTCTGGTTCCACAGATCTTGTGATAGTGACCAAAGAGATGGGGGACAATCTTTGGGAGAGCCTGGACACCATCATTCCTTGGGAAGTCCTTGGGATGCAAAGCACAGCCTCAGGATTCCACCCAGGAGGAGACAATTTAATTAAAAATGAAAATTATAATTTTCTGTATCAACACAGCCACTTTTAAAAAATTCCTGATAAGTCAGTCATCCATCCAACCATTCTGGTCAAATCAGCTGTGAGAAAGAAAGGGTTTGAAATCAAGACACAGAGTTAAGTAAAATCTCCAAGAGTTGTTGAACTGGAAGGGAGAAGAAAATCCAGACCCGCTGAATCCAAAGCTGAAGAGAGATGGACATGGGAATTTGTAGGAGGATCGTGTTCCCATAGCCCATAAGCACTCCAAGGAATAAATCAGGGGCAAAATTTATTTAGGGCAGGGCTCTGATCTGCTGTAAGTGCTTTTAAGGCTGAAGGGAAATGCCCACATGGCTCTCCTGTGGCTGCCCTCTGAGGGATTTATATCCAGCTTTTAGGAGTTGTTCCTGAGAGGAAGATTTAATTCCTGTCCCAGCCCATCCCAACCCTCCACAACTGACAAAATTCAGGGTGTGCTGGAAGTTTGGAGGGTACAGAAGGCAATCCCATAATTCTGGAGAGCTCCAGCTGCTCTCAACCAGCCCATCTCGTTCCATGGCTCCATAAACGATTTCCACAACAGGAAAATCACCAACCCCACAAAAACCAGTCAAAGACAAATATTCAGGAATAGAAACTCCTCTGTAATCAGAAGAGTATCTTAGTAAATGACACTGCTAATACCCCCCAAAGATTCAATGTTTTATCCTTTATTTAAACTCCAACTGAAGTTTAAATTCACAGAATCATCTAGATTGAAAAAGACCTCAAGATCATCGAGTCCAACAGTGATTGATAATATAAAGATTAAAAAATCTGGCATCTGGTTTGATGTTGATACCATTCCTGATTTGCCAGCTTTTCAATTATTCCTATCAGGAGCCAAAATATATTAAATTTCTACAAACTGCAAACAGAAAGTGGAAATGGTTATAAAGAGACCACCAAGTTTCATTATCTGAACTTGTAAAAAAGTACGAGCAGAACAGAAAATGTTCAGAAACCTGAATAAAACTCAGTGGTTCAGCTCAGTGATTTTTAACTGCCTTTGGAAAAAGCTTCCAGATTGACAAGGTGACAAGAAAAAACAAATCTTGCCCATATTCCCCCAGTTTGAGGGAGTTAAGAGATATCTAATGGAGCAGGGAAAGTGATTATTATATTTTAAATACTGGATTTTAATACCGATGGGGCGTCTCAAATGAACTGAAAAGCAAAGCTGAAATTGGAAATAGACATTACTGCGAAAATTCACCAAAAGCTGCGAATATCAGCCTGTTTAAAATGACAATAAATCAGCCGAGATCCTGAAGGGTATTTATTATGCTTGGAATTAGCAACAATAAAACCAAAGCTCCCGCCATGGCCGCGGTGGAACCGAACGGGGATGAAATGAAGCCCGCGGTTCCATTTTGCGCTTCCTGCACCGCCAGATTCTTTCACCCAAGGCTTTTCTGAGATTCCCCCGGCTTGGGGAGCTGCCCTGGGTGGCGGTGGGGGGCAGCTGGGTGTGTTTTTGGGTGGGTGGGGGTGATCCTGGCGGGCTTTGGGCGCTCCCTCCGCGTGCTCCCAATGGAGCGCGACATGTCTGGCATGCCACGGAGCCGAGGTCACCCTGACGCCTCCTCAGCTCTGGGTTTTTCAAAGCCAGAATGGTTTCAGGATCTGTGAATAACTCTCTGATTAAACAGTTCCAAAAATACATTTCCATATGCTGGGGGTTTTTTTGTGTGTGTGTGTGTGTGGTTTTTTTTGTTTGTTTGTTTTTGGGGTTTTTTTGCTTAGGTTTATCAACCTCTTTTTGTTTTTTTGGTTTGTTTTTTTTTTCCTTCATCTCAGACCCCCCAGGGCAGCTCGAAGGATTTTCCACGTGTCCCGAACTCCAACATCGAGGTTATGAAGAAATTTGATATTTTTTTTTAAAAATGAACTTTCTTCCATGTCCTTTTACCTCCTGAAATCCCAGAGTCTGGTTCTGCAAACCTCACCCATTCACTTTCTAATAGAAAGAAAAAAGAAGGAAAGATTTCAGTACAACTCATTGAAGGGAACCTCTCATTGGGTCAGCCTCAATCAGGGCCACCACTGCCACCTCCAAGACATAAAAAAAATTCCCCAAAAATATGTTTTTGAGGAGACACATCCTTCATTTGAAGTCCCATTAGCTGAGAAGAACTTGGATGTGATTTAAAGCTGAATTTTCATGTTTACCTCTTGGCTGGGGCAATCTCTGTGACGCCCTTACCAGATGATTCTGACATCATCTCAGACAGAAAATGGATGAGTTGGAGCCTCTCTGGAGGAAGAAACATCCTGTTTTTTTCAAGCATCCCAAAGAGTTTCAACCTCTGTGGTCAGTGGAACGTAGGCAAATAAATAAAATGAAAACAAATCAAATTATTCCCTATAGGAATTCTTTCTGCCCTAAAGGCAGCGGGACTTTGGAAAACATTCAGTAAACAGGAACTGGCAGAAACATCCCCAGAATCCAAATGATTTTTTTTTTTTTAAATTTATCTTCTCCACTGCTTGCTTGAGGAAATGCTGATAGAGAAATGCAGGTAACAAATTTAATGAGCTTTAATTTTTTTCCCTATTTGTATTCCAGGACTGAGTTGGTTTTTCTTAAATCACGACAGCTCTGCTTGACTCCCTCACTGGGGCTCACCTTCAAACCAGGCTGGACAAGGTTTCAGGTGAGTTTTGTCTGACTTGAGGTAGAAAACATGCCCCCAAACCTGTTTTTGAGGGGACTGAGCCACTTCAATTCAAAGTTTGCATTAAGGGTTTCATTAATTAACAGGAAATGTAGGGTTGAACACTGCCTGCAGCCTCGTGTGAGTAACACAGACCTCTGAGTGCCACTCCACACTTGCATGGGGTTTTAATTGTGATTTATTCAATTTATTCATTTATCAGGGCATGATACTTAATCAAGTATTTATGTGCTCATGTTTAAAAAAATACAATGCGCAGTGTGAATGCACTGGTATTAATTATTGCCAGTGGGGGTAAAATAAAAGGAGCTTTTTGAAACCAGGGCACAAGCCCTGATCCCTGGCACTGAGCCGCTGCCAGGCCCCCTCCACAGCAGCTTGGGATAGGGGTGAAATCCTGAAATACAGCACTGGGATAGGGAGAGAGAGCAATGAAAGATGAAATAAACACTGGGACAGCGCTGCTGGAGCAGAGCTCGATAAGCTGCCTGTCCTGTGCCTGCCCCAGACCCCCTGGCTCCCCTGGGAACATTTCAACCCCTTCTCCAAAGCAGTTTCGTGCTCATTATTTGTCAGATTAATTAAGCTGGATTTAATGCGCTCATTTTCTTCCTTCCTCATCACTGTTAACATTTTCTATCCAAAATATGCCCAATTTTGGTAGATAATGAGCCCATCCCCAGGGGGTTTAGGTCCATGTGCAGCTGGCCTGCTTTGACATTTCTTCACTGCCCTCTTGAGATCCACACCAGTTTTACCCAGTGCAGGTCTGGCCTTTTTTGGAGGAAGCCTTCCACACCAGGGAGATTAAAATCACTCCAAATATCACAGAGAGAGGGACACTCACATCCAATAAGTAAAAACCTGGATGATTTTAGTAATTCCATCTTGGAGTAAGGATGATACAGAAGTTTTTTGCTCTCCAATTTCAGCTACAAACTTTATCCAGGGTTGAATATTGACCCAAAGAGATGGATGTGGTGGGAGAGGCAGCCATGGGATGTGGTGCTGCCAACTCCACTGCCTTCAGCCCGAGTTCAAGGACATTTTTGGAGGTAGGTCCCAGCTTTCCATGAAAGGGAAAAGCCATTTGTCTGTCTGTAGGGAGAAGCGAGGCATGAAAATACAGCCTTTAAAAAAACACAATTTCAAACCATTCCCAAATTCCAGCTGGCTCTCGAAGCCAACGCCACCCTTGGAGGGAGCCAGATCCGAGTTTTGATCCTTGCTGAATCAGGAGGGCTCTTTCCATGAGCAGTCACAGGAAACCTCCAGTTCCAACATCCACCTTGTTGCTCTCTGTGTTTTGAAATGCTCGTGTAAAATCATTCCCAAAATCCCAAACCAAAGCCCCAAAGCTCTCACTGTGACACAGACACAGAGCTCATGGCTCCAGGTGTGGAGGGGACACCCACAAAAGAGCCAGCTGGGTGGAAATTAGGAACATTTGGCTTCTCACTCCATTCTCATCCCTTCTTCTGTCTCAGTGGTTTCCAGAGGTGGAGATCCCTCCCATGTCTCAGCATCACCCCAAGGTGCTCTCACCTCTCCATCAATGCCTGAAGTTTTCTCTTTTATTGCAGGCTGTGCTGCCCAGGGTGCAGCTCTGAGCTCACAGGCAGGGTCACTCAGCTCTGCACACAGCAGGGACACAAAACAAATCCTTCTCCTGCTGCACACC
>VZUI01090018.1:0-33853 GCA_013401135.1 Cettia cetti
ATGGATGGATGGATGGATGGATGGATGGATGGATGGATGGATGGATGGATGGATGGATGGATGGATGGATGGATGGAGCAGTGGCTGGCACTGCCTGCTGACATTCACCTGACAACTGACAGCCGAGCAGGAGAGCTGCAGCGCGGGGAGGAAACGATAACCAACTTCCCTGCGTGATTTAAAAGAGAGTTGGGATAGACGGGGAGCCTTCTGTGATGCTTGAGTTAGACTTGTGCTCTCATTAGACGTCCTCAGTCCAACGTGCTAATTCACCTACCAACAGGTAGGAAGAGTCGCTCGGAGCAATAATTATGAAGCACAAAGCCCTTGCCATTAAATTGTGTTAAAGCCGTGATCTAATCTGAGCTGCCCTTTCTCGTGCCTTCCCCCCTTTACAGAATTAGTTCGCTCAGCCGCTCTATCCCTCTCTCCCAGCCCAGGCTAATCGGAACACTGGCACCGGGGAGCCGGCCCCGGGTTCAGTGCTCCTGGCTCTCCAATGCGGTCTCTGCCGGTGCAGGGGGGACAGCTCCTCCTGCTCTGCGCCCGGGAGCTGGAGGGGAGCAGCTGAATCCACCTCCCTCCGGCCATCCCTCGGCCCGCCGAGCCCCCGGTGCCGCCGCCCGCGGGGCGATGGGAGGGGAGGAGGCGGCGATCGGGCCCCCGCTCCCGGCCGGGCGCAGGGCGGCGGCTCGGCTGCAGCTCCAGCACTAATTGCTTCCCCTAACAATATTAATAACAACGACAAAAAACGCACAATGCTGCCTTCTTTTTATATAGGAACTGACAGCCTGCGAGACGGAACCTCTTCTTCCTCACGTCACTTAAGTGAATGGAAAACATTTGGGGAGGGGGGTGTTAAGTTTATTATTCCCATATTTCAAAAAAGCAGACAAACATTATTAATTGTTTTTTGGAGTTGGGGTGAGGAAGGATTTTTATAAGTCCGAGCCCTTGCTTGAAAAGTTTCAGCACAGAGTGGAATTTTATAGAGAGTTATAAACTCTGGGTAAGAGGAGGATGTTATAAATGGAAGTGCTGACACAACCTTAACTATAGCGTGTAAACGGCTATGCTATAATATCCATTAAGCAGAAAGAAAAATAAGATGGCTGATCAATAATTTATACAAAGAGTACCAACTGCAGACATAATAACTGTAATGTTTGCAAAGCAATCTCTCGCTCTCCAGGCTTAACAGTAAACTAGCGGGGCTGTTAATTTCCAACTCCTACAGGTAAGAGTACAAACAAATTACTTAAACTTGTGTCTTGCTCGATATTTTGCATACCTCGGTAGGATAAAATACAATTTAATTACGATGCAACTTAGGCTGATTGAAGAGCCTCCCCCTCCCTCCCCCTTTCCTTATGCCGGCCCGCCCGCTTCTCGGAGGGGACTTCTTGGGCAAAACCCCGCCCGAGAGACAGGAACAGGTCGCTTAGACGGGCGTGGTAAACGGGTCACTGTAGTTCTTCGGAGAGTTATTCATACACGGAAACAAAATGAAGCCATTTAACTTCAAAAGAAAGTTACAAGGTTTTCCAGTGCCACGAGCTGAAACACAATACCCCCACCGGCCCGATAAGCATCAGCTGTCAGAGGACAATGCAGTAGCTTTCCATGCATCAGGCTACCGGGAAAAAAATCTGCTTTAGGGAAAACCAGTGCTTCTTCCACTATCATAAACGAGAGTAGGCAAGCGACTGATCTCTTCATTGGCATGGGAGCGTTATCTCCCATTTCTGTCTACTGTATTTAGGTAGCAAAGCAGAGGAACAAAGTCTGAAAGTTCCTCAGTAGGCTCCTGTAACGTGCCCAGGTTGTTTGTTTGCATGTCTCTTGCAAGAGTACCAAAGAGATCACTTCTTTGTGAAATAACAAGAGATAAATGTATCAGCGAAGGATGTTTTTTGAAAATTCTCCCCCATGCCAGCCTGGACAAAAAAACCAAAATTATGTCGCCAGCCGCTCAAAAAGAAGCTCGTATTTAACGTGCCGTGCACAGCTCTGCGAAAGCTTTCAGCTGTGCTTCTTTGGGACGTCACCGGTGTTTTGTGTAGTAAAACAGAAGTAAAGCGAGAGACGCCTTACTTCTGAGCCCTGAGCTGTGATGCAGGGAGGCTGCTCTGACGGGTAATGCTAAAAAAAAAAATAATTAAAAAAAATGCTGTAATTGCCTGAATGCCTCGTGCTTGCTTACCACTGACCTCTCCCAGTTCAGCTTCAATAAGGTAAAATAACATAAATGACAACAGTCTGTACACGGAGTCCTTCATGTGGAAGCGGAGTTGCCCCGCCCCGGTGCCCCAGCGCCCGCTCGGACTCGGAGACGGAGCGGAAGGTGCAGCGCCCACTAGTGCCTGTGAGGGGGCAGCGCTGCCTCCGCGCCCCGCCGGGAAGCCTCCTCCCGGGGAGGGAATGTGCGCCGAGCTGGGGAATGCGCCACGGACAAAAGGAGGTTTAAGCCCGTCCGTGTCTAAGTGAGGGTTTCTTTCCTCGTTGTCTAAGTGTAAGCTTAGAAAAAGCAGAAATGGAAAAGTTGTCTTTCCTCTGCTGCTGCCCATCTGTCTGAGGAGGTGTGTGAATGGGGCGAGTGTTTCATAGGCAGCGTCTTCACATTCGGCTGCCTGACTGTAAAGCCTTGAAGGGAAACATGAACAACACGAGACACATTTCTGAGCTTTGGATACCCCACCGCCCTCCCCTCCCGACCCTTGAAAACTACATCAGATTTTTGAGATATTTCCATTAGGCCCTGTTCATTTCTCAGGTGTTTTGAAGTTGTGTTTTGTGGAAGTTGTTTATTTGTTTACTTGTTTATATGCATGAGAGATTGTTACTGGACAGCATTTAGATTTTCTTGGAGTTTGTCTGATCTTGATGTGGAGATGAAGATGAACTTGGCAAAGAAGGAAAGAAGCAACCCTCTAGATAGAAGATACCAAGTGCATTAGCTCAAAATAAACTTTCACAATGGCAGTGAATGTCCCTTGTATTTACTTCTTATTTGTTGTGGATTTGGCTTCTAGTTAATGTTCCCAGTCAGATCCAAACACTTAAAATTATATCCAGCATAATATAATTTCCTGTGCAGGGTTCCCAAAGCTGTAAGAGGCAGCTTTAGATTATATCACACACACTGGAGCATAAGTAGGTAGTGATGACCTAGACTTGTCTTCTTCTAACTCTGTCTTTAAAAGCTTTCAGTAAACCATTGGTTCACATTGTATAAATGTCTTAGGTTACTAAAACCTTGTTTAGCAGAGAAGAAAAACTCCAGCTATGTTCTCAAGCACCTTGGGCTCAAGGCCTAAAATCATCTGGTGGATAATGAAAGGCAGTCCAGGATTAACATTTATCCCTTCTCTATCTCTCACTTGTGCTGTGCATTCTTCATCAATAATAAGAACCAAAATGTACACCTAAATAATTCCCTATGCCTAAAATTTGTTACACAAACCCATTAATATGGAAGGCACTAAATACCAAACTAGTTGAAAATAATGTGGTGATTCTTGATTTCCTCTATTTTCTCTTTTAAAAAAGAAAAAAATCCACCTTTTTAAAACAGGGTAACACTTGACATGGATATAAAATATTTTTAAAAGTTCCTGTGTCTTCACGGCAAGTTAAAGGAGGTAGTAGGGCCAAAATAAATTCCCTTATAATATACACAAATTGATGGTGGATAATGACAAAAGACTTTATTAAGACTGTTTGAAATCGCTGTTGTCTGTTCCTCTTCAGGGCTCAGCGATTCACTGCAACTGAAATTTATTAATATGAATACTTGGGTTAAAGCTTATGTTTTTAAGTCCTTATACAAAGTAAATTCTTGGAATATTTATCCAATAGAAATACTTTAAAAGTTTGCAGTTCCTGAATACATTTGTAGCTTTAAGTGCAGCTGCAGTTCTATAACAGAGACTTAACATTGGAAAGCAAGAAATGGAGTCACAGAAGAGTAAAAAAAAGAAAAACACATTTTACTCTTATGCTTTGAAAAGAAAAGGAAATTTTTATGGAAAAGCAGTGAATACATTTGAGTAAGAAACAAATTTAAGAAAATCATAAACATCTAAAAGGAGGTGAATTACAATAATTAAATTTTATTCACACAAAATACTTTTTAGTCAAAATTATATACTAGCAAGTTGATTTTATTAAAATTTGTTCTTCTAAACATGTGAATATAAACTTAAGATGTAAATTTCAAAACAAGAAAAATGAGCTACCACCATCTAAATTGCTTTAATCTCACCAGTTAGAAGGAGTTTTAATTGTGATTTTGCTTAATTACACCCTTCTATCTGATGATCAGTCTCAGGCAGTTGAGGATAATTCTGTTTTCACACGTGAAGAGGACAGTACAGCTTAGATCCACAACAAAACTCAGCTTCCACACTCATCGTGCCAGTTGTCTCATGACTTAGTAGGTGCCAAAATCCCTTAGTACATAAGCTCATGTTGACACAATTCACCAAGTGTGTAGGTTTCCATTGTTGGCCATACTGATGGAGGCACAAATCTCAGAACTGCTGGGGTTTTCTGAAGAGAGAGTCCATGCCTAAACACAAACAGTCTTGGCTTGGGTTCACAACATTTGCACAAGTGGACCTTCAAGTAAGGTTAAGCTGAAATGAGCGTGTGTGCTTCTGCATTCATATTTGAATTCTGTGGTACAGCTAATAACCAGTTGGGCAGGTCATTTCCAGGGTGGAAAACCAGTTTTCACACATCCAGCTTCTATTTTTCCCACAGGACAAGAGAACTAAGCCAGGTTTCCCACATGGCAGCAATGAATGTGAGCAATCAAATATGAGGTCTGCAATAATTATGGTTCCACTGGTTCTTCCTTGGGAAATTTAGGCCAGCTGACAAATACACTACTACCAGGAGGAAGACTTCCCAGTAGACTCTGCTACTTCTCAAGGAAAATGTGTCATCTTGCTGAGAAAATATTTTAAGGGCTGAATTTAGCCACACCTGCTGTGGGGTTGTACTCACTGTCAGTATCATGGAGTACCCCTTGCTGAAAATGAAGGCCTTTTATTCTCTGCTGGTAAAGTTGTCCTCTTTTGGAAGTGGGACCCCTAAGGAGTTTAGATACTTCTAAAATGTTTTTCTGTGGCTTTTACTTTCTGTTGTAATCTGTACTATCTACAACCATACTCAAAACAAACATTTTCTTAACAGCTCTAAGTTTTATTTTTTCCTATCAAGCTGAAACAATTACATGGAAAACAATGCATATAGAAGTATCTATAATTGAGAAAGTGTTTTCTTGAGTGTTTTTTCCTTACTGACATAAACTTAGAATTCAGCATACAGTTTACAAGTAAGAGCTGATAGCTGAATACTTTTAAATACAGTGATAGATAATGGCTGCAGTAAACACAGTTTTGGAAGCTAGGTTTATGCTAGCAAATTAAACTTGCCTGGGAATGTTCCTATGCAATAAAGCTAACTAGCACATATGCCTATTTGTAAACTTCTCCTGTTCAAAACAGGGTAGTAGTAGCAGCCTTCCAGCTGGGAAGGGTCTCGGATGTGGAGCCTCCCTCTCCTTCAAACTTCACCCAGGAACTGGGGTTTAGGATGCTAAAGTGTACCGAGGGAAATGCAAACAGTTTTACAGTGTAGACCATCATGTTCCATGGAACATTCCTGGCACTACTGAAAATGTAGCTTGAACTGTTTTGTATTACAGTAACTGTCTTAAAACCTATATTCATGCTGGACATTTTTATAGGTACAAGCTCTTGATCTTGCAATCTTTACATGGACGACCTTCGCACTGACTTCTAGAAATGAAATCTTAAAAAAAGTTTCCTTCCTTAATGAGGAATCCAGCTTTGGCTTATAATTAGGGAAGAAAAAGGAAGAAAAATTATAACACAGGAGGAGCTTGCAAAAATGCTCCCTAAAACAGTTTCCCAATGGCATTGAAGTATTACGCACAAATACAGGTCCTGCTTAATTAATTTAGCAGCCTAGACTAGAGATTCGGGTTTTTGTGTTCTCATGCTTTTGTGCTGGGTATTTGAAGCTGAAAATGTAAACATGAATGCATTTTCTATAAGGGCTTCTAGAAAAATGTCAGGGAAGGCAGGGCACATTCCTTGCTGGGTTTTGTGTTAGATTCTTTACACTCAACGTCAGCCCCAGAAACCAGCCTGGGAAGTTAGAGTCTTCTTGCAACAGGTTGCCTCTTGTTAAATTGATAAGGCTATTTGTAAATTTTATTGATAGGAACATCATTAAAAAGCACTACACAAAGGGACCAGTGCATTTATTTGTGTGTTTTCCCCCCAGTTAATATGAACTAACACAGTATTGGCCTGTTCAGGAGTCACATAAATGAAATGTCTTATAATTCTTTTTACAGCTGTAGCTTGTTTTGAATAGTCAGACATATATAAAATGACAGAGGAAAGATTATTCTTTAAAATTTTCACTTTGCCATTTACAAATCAATGATGTTTGCATCTGTCTTAACACATTTGTGAAGTGGCCTGCAAAGGAATACGGTGTTACAGATTGAGCTGGAAAACAGTCTTGAGAAGAAAAGTATCTCTAGTTTTTTTCAGAACCAGCAGATACTATGAATTATATACTTGACACTTCATAAATAATAGCATACCAAAAAAATCAGGAAGAAAATTACTTTTTGATTCAGTCTTGCAGTCAATTGATATTTGTCCCAAATAAAAAATTCAGGGTCAGTTTTGATAATCTAACCCTACAAAGGAGAATAAAATCTTACTTTCTTCTGCTTGAACCGCTTTCAGAGAGCAAATACTAATTGGAGGTCTGTTAGAAAGATTTATTTGGGAAATGGTTGACTTTCTTTCTATGGCTTGTTTTCCCACAGACAATGTTTTTGGTACTCATTTCAGAAACATTTTTTAATGACAAATCCCTTAATTACTGATGGAAAGAGAAAGCCCCTAAACTTATGCTCTTTAATTTGGCTCAGCACATATTGACCTCTCATGTAAATTCTAGCAATCTTCAGTTCATTGCCTCTCTTCTTGGGGGAGACTGTAATAATGCAGAAAGAAACATTATTTCTTGCTGCTGAGTAGCAGTACAAAACTTGGTTAATTAAAAAGCCTAGGCAAGCAAGGTCCTTGTGTTTGTGAGAAGTCTGAGCTCTCTTTAAGGCTCAGTTATTTCTCTGATAACCAGCGATTATCTTTTTTGCAGAAGCAATTCCAATAAGACAAAGGTGCCCTCTGTAGGGGACAGGCTGTAAATGATGATGGGGAGCTGGAGTTTAATATTTGCAGAATGTGACAGAAGAGAGTAACTTCCTAACAATCTGGCTCTCTGAGAGGCACTACAGATTAAATATTACGTACAAATGAAACAATGCCAAAAAATAACAAAACCCCCACACTTTAAAATAAAGCAGAATACAGTACTCTCAACTACAGATAACAACTAACAGTTTTGCAATAAGCTGCCCCAAAGCTAAACGTGCAGCACAGTGAAAGCTGCACTGTAAAATCTCCTGAATAAAATGAATTTCCTTGAAAAGAACTTCACAGAAATAATAGAATTCCAAGAGCAACATGCTTGAAAGGTCTCTGTAGCCTGTACTAAAAAGTTTACCACAAAGCAGATTCATTAACCATCCCAGGCGACTTGCATATTGCTTGCTAAGGAATTGTTTTTGTTAGCATGCCCACAGACACACATTAACTGGTGTGCAGAATCTCTAGTGGCTATTTGAAATTATTTTGGGAGTTCTTCCCTCAATTTATAATGGCAGCTAATGCCAGCCCAGAGAGAGGCAGGGCAGGGAATTCAACACTAGATGTAGTTCATTGCTCATTATTATTTTTTTTAGGCCTCATTTTCATAATCCATGAAGATGACCTGCAGTTCTTGTTATCTTGATTTTCTCTGTCTCCCTTGCCTTTTATGTTATCTTTAATTTCTATATACCCATAATGCTGGAGAGAATGCACTACTATGTAATAAACTACAGCAAGGAGTGGGCAAACCCCTCAGAAATATGATTTATCTCCCATCTTACTTTACTGGAGAGTCAAAGAAGCAAAATGTAGTTCTAGTAGTTAATGTGTATTACATGTTGGTAACTACAAAGTACTTGACTAAACATAGTTTAGAAAGCAAAGATCAGTGTAGTAAATATGTAGTCTATTTTACTATAGACTCTAAATATACAGCCTGCTTCTAAACATGACTGTAAAAAGAGGGGTGGGCTTTGGTCACCTGTAGAAAAGTTAAGGATAATAGATTTTAAAGGCTATGGATTGACAAAGGTGTTTGAGATTTTTTTCCTAGTCTAAATCATCAGTAAGGGTCCATTTTCCTAGTTCACAACATCACAAAGCCTGACTGCCTTTTAGAAGTAGGATTGAAGGAAAGGGAGAATGTAAACCTATGACATTGCCTTTCCTAAACACAGGTTCTGGTCAAAGAAAGCTTGTTCCTTTCTTTACCCACTGTAGGAAATGCTTGTATGAGAGATGTATCCATATCTAAACCATGTAAACATCAGATTAATGCTGTCTTTTGTTTTAACTATTATCTAAATCAGTAAGCTCTTTTCCTTCAATCCGTCACATAGGGTTGAACCACCCGGTCTCATTTAAGAGAAGTAATTTCACTATGCTACTTTTTGATCTTCAGGGCATGCCTCCAAGTCTATTTACATAAATAAATGTACAGGGAATGACTGAGATTATGGAGCTTTGTAAGCTTTTGATATGCCCTCTTCACATCCTGTTGCTTACCCTGTGAATCAGATCTGACACTTAGCAGGGTATTCAGTTTATCTTCTCTCACAACCAAAATTAATACAACCTAGAGGACAGGAGTGAGGATCCTAACTCAATGGGGAATGCTTGTAGATGCTGCCATTCTATGTGAATGTCCTTCACAGGTCAAATGACATTCTTTTCCCCTGACATAAAGAACATTTATGCTGCAAAATCCCTGGAGTAAACACAGTCTTACTCTGCTTAATTGTTGCATCTTTAATGGAAGTCCACGGTCATATTTGAATACCTGTTCTGAAGCCTGAAAGTTACCTCAGGGTAGGTCTCTTAAAAGTCTTTCCTGGCACCATCCAACGCTTTAACTAAACATAGGACAAATATCCAAGGGTATATTTTCCTTTTACTAGACATCTTGCCTGTGTCTAAACATGCAAGCTGGAACCTTCTAGTTTATTTTATTGAATCTTCCTGCTCCTTCTATAAGATTGTATTTGCAGTTGCAAATATATTATTGTATCTTTTGGAACATATGTAATAGATATGAAAAGCAGTGCTTTCCAGGCATTATATTCTTTGGAGTTTTTTTCCTGAAAGTTTTTTTCTTTTAGATGTTCCTTTACTACTAGAGGCTGCCAGTTATTCTATGGCAGCTGCTTCCAGACAGTGCTCTTTAGATGGTTTATGTGTCAGAGATAGAAGCCTGGTCTACTTATACAGCCAGTGAAGAGAACTATGCATGTTTAGTGCAGAGATTTGGAATACCTAAATTATAACTTCTAAACTAATATTGTCAAAAGTGTCCTAGGTGATCTGAGAAAGGCCTCTATCACAAGTGGACAGTAAATATGTCAAGTTTTTCTTTCACTTAAGGTACCCAATTTTTTTTAATATTGAATCTTCTTTTCTTAATTTCATTACTCACTGTTTCCCTTGTAGCTACTTTTGCTCTTTATTGTGCCATCTTTTACTTGTTGTGATCAAGGTAACATTTTAAATGCTTCCTCAATGACCAATTTTTTTTTCTATTTTTAAACAGGCATAATCAGCTTTGACTTGGAAAAACTATGTTAAGTCTAAACACACAATTTCTGATTTTCTGATGTCTTTTTCATATTTTTTTCTTTTTTTTTCCCTTTCTTTTTTTTCTTTCTTCCCATAAGCAAAATTCAGCTTATTACCTACTCCTATAATTGAATTGACCATTTCTTTCCAGTTTAGGGTCATACAAATTGTAAAAGTAGAGTGGCATTGCATGAAGTCTGAAATATTTGACATTTTTTAAATCATTCATTTGTATAGTTTTATCAATTTTACTCAAATGTCCACAGCTTTGATACCTCTACCCCCAGTACTTTTCCTGAATGGCTGTGAACTGTCTTTGGGCTCTGTTGTCTGGCATTATAGTCCCTGGCCCCAATACTGAAAAATTTATACACTAGAGTAATTCTACACATGAGAGCAGGCCCACTGACTGTTGATGCATAACATTATTCTGGAGTGCATCCATTTTCAGGACTTGGATAATTGGTTTGATTTTACTGGTCAATCATTGCAAACTATTTGTAATGGAATTTCTACCCAATTCTAGAATTTTTATTTTATTCTCTCTGTAAGCTGCCACAAGTTTTGTACTGCCACATGGACTTGGACATTGATTAGGTGGTCTTAATTATTAAATCTACTTTTCATTTCCTTTCATGATGGTGCTGTCCACAAACATATTAGAGTCTACATGAACTGAATATATTACAGTTTTTCACATATACACAGTTGGGCTTTAAACTTTTTTTTGCTGCAGTTGAGTAAATAAACGTAGTTGATTCTTATAGCCCACTCCCATCCTATAACCAATCCCTATGATAAAAAATGACCCATCAGGTCAAACCTCAGAAACTTCTATTGCAACATCCATAACTAACCATAAAAATGTGTCTGTGATATATTTATTAATTTAAGGAATTTCAACCTGTTGTTAATTTACTACATGCTTCTAATACCTTCTGGTTGCATCACTACTGGAATGCCTTCTTTCTTGACTAGCTACAGAAGATCAAGAATATGTAGGCCAACAAGTATTACAGAGCAATTACTATACAATTATTTCTCTGTCTCTATGTCCATCCTTTTATTGCTGAAGTCCCTACAAGTGGACAAACTTCTTTATCGTTTTTCTAATTTAAACAAAACACATCCATGTGTACCAGGGCCTGAATCCCTAGCTGCTATGAATACCCAAGGTCCTCCTGAGTAAACCAAGCAATGTCACTTTTTGCCAGCTAAGAAATTGTTCAAATAGGTATGAAAGCCAGGTTACTACTCTCTGTCTGATGTTCAATATTGATTTCAACTTCTTTTCATTTTGCATTTGTTAAATACCATGCATCCACTTCATATATGTAACAGTGTGCCTTCTTAAACTGTAATAATCTTTAAACTTGAATACTCTTTTGTGCCTCTGTTTTTACCCTTTGAAGGATGTCCTGTCAATCTCATCCTATGCAGACATCAGTAATATGTATTATTCCCTTTGGAATATTTCCCCAGTGTTGTCCCTTTCCTCCCAAAGGTTCAACAGTTTGAGAGTAACCCAGATGAAATAGGAACAAAACTGTAGGTGGTGAAGCCAACTTAGTGTAAGCTTTCTTGAGCAGTTTGAGCTACCTCTGAAATTTCTATCAACATAGATTTTTCTTAGATATTTAAGACTTGTACACATTACAACAATCTGCTGATCTCACTGTTATATATGCACTGCCCCTTGTGGAACCTAAAACAAAAAGATTTTTTCTCCTCAAATTTACATTCAGCTTCAGTTGCAATGTCAGAAACTTTGGTGCCTAGCACATTTGTCCATAAACTTGTTTTTAAATATGTGACTAGCTTTAATAATTTCCATGCTGGATAGGAGCCTTCAAGCAATATAATGCTAGAACTGTTTCAAATTCACAAATGTATTGTTTCAGAGAATTCTTAGCACTCTATTTTGAGCTGTAGTCACCAACTTTTCGTAGTGGCATTGAGCACACAGAGAAATCATTGAAGTTGAGTGGTGAATATTTGGTAATAGAAAATAGTAATTCAATTTCAGCTAACACAGATGTGGTCTTAGAATATTGATTTATTAGATACAAAAAAATAGATCTAAACAGGTTCTTATCTATGTTTTTGGATGCATTTATCAAAAAGCAATAGAAATTCTATAGTTACTGAACTTTTATTTTGTAATGAAATTACATATTTGTGTTACATCATTTAAATACTTCTGTCAGTGTTTGAGTTTGAAGTTATAAGAATTAAATAGAACTACATTTTTTGTACCTCTGTTGAGATTAAGAAAAGTCTTCTCTTTGTGATGAATTGGTAGCATTTGCTAAATGGGTCAGGGCTTCCATACTTCTGGTCCTTCCACTCATATTTCTAGAGTCAGAGTAATCTACTATTGCATTCAGTCAGAATTACCTCATTCATTGGGGTTTTCTCTTTCTCTGATGTTTTTGCGTACCAGCATGTAACCTTTTGTCATAAGAGTTGAAACAAGTTTTGTTTTGGTTTAGCTGGGGGATTTTTGGGGTGGTTTTTTTTGTTTGGTTTTTTTTTGGCTCAAACTCTTTTTTACTAGGTTTTGGGAGGGGGTGAGATTTTTTTGTGGATAGTATCGACCTTTTTTGGAAGTACTTTTGACTCATCCTGAGGACAGAGTACGGTTTAAGGGAAAAGCTGTTGACCTAATCTTCTATTTATCAAACAGAATTTGTCTGATTTTGTAAGTTGTGTATACTTACTGATGTGCTGTATCACAGTGGAAATTATTTTTGCTATGAAGAGCATCACCAGTTGTTAAGTCGGTGAGGTCACTGTTTCACAATATCCTAGCCAGTTTCCTTATTTCTATTATTTAGAAGGGCTTTTCCTTTCTGCCTTCAAAGATTTCATTAAGCACATTTATCTGTTTCATCAGGGAAGAGAGTCAAATACCTCTAGTTTTTCTGCTGTGATTTTATATCCTGTCTCTCTTTATTTGTCAGCTTCTTACAAGTTTGTAACTTGTCCTGAAATCCTGATGGGGTGGGGTTAGTTTTTGGTTTTCAGATACTATATATAAAACTGTGCTTGAGATAAGGAGATGTTATTAATTATTGCCTTTAAAGGATCCCCCCATCTCTTCTGTTTCAGCAATGTGAATTTTCCTCCTTTTCATTTGGTTGTCTCATACTTAGTGGTTTCACAGTTTATTGTACCATGCCATGTATTTCTTAGCTCTTCAATTGTTGTTTACTCATTTAGGCACCACATTCCTGTTTTTGCTGAGAGTATACTAAAACCCAGTTGTGACAGATGAACTGAATCACACTGGATCTGTGCTCTTCCCTTTTTTCTTTCATTTGAGCTTCCCTTGTATGATACACTAGTGTCAGTCTGTTCTTAGGGCCACATTAGAATTCCTTATACTACCCTTTTGTTTTCAGTTTTGCACTGGTGATCTCTGTCATTTCCTAATCAGAGGTTATCTTTCTTTGTGTTTTTTTTTTTTTAGTTTGGCAGAGCATTGGTTGTGTTCACCACTGACCCCTGCTGCCTGTCATGCTGGTGCATTGTAGCCGCACATGACCTGTCTTCACACGATGCAGTCTGGTCAAATTTTTCTTTTTGTCTCTGAAAAATTTGCCCCTTTTTTCCTGTGCAAATTTGGAGAACAGTATGTCAGACAGCAAGTCATTATTTTGGTTGATGAGTCCTCATCTCAGTTTTCCCCTCACACTCTCTTTTCCATGTTTCTTGCTTTGTAACTCAATACTGAAGTCATTCATCCCAAAGAAATGAGCTGTATTCTGGTATTCTGTCAGTAACAGCTTGGAAGCAGCTGCAAAGTCATCTTTGTCTTCAGTGCACTCTTCCTTCACATTACACTATTCAACAGAAGTTTGTTTAGCATTATGGTTTGGAATCTGATGTATGTGGTACACTGCTCTAAATGTTTTCAAATGCTTAGTGGAGTTTTCTGCTGTCTGTTGTAATTAATACTACTCTTCTTGCTTACTTATCATGCCTGCTCTGCTCACTGGTGAAATGTTTATTCTTTTATTCCAGTTACTCTGTTACTCTGTCTGTCTACTGTAAAATGTGCTTCCTGTAGTTACTCTTGGAGTACAGATTACTGGAATAGAGTGGTTTATGTCTAGTCTGCTTAACTTCAGTCATATCTAGAAGAGATTGACCACATCCTCACTAAACAGCATTTGATCATGGGTCTCCTCTGAGCTTCATGTACTTTCTCCTGCAGACCTAAGATATTTTTTTCTATTATTATTTTAGGGATGTATTTCAGTTTTAAAGTAATGTGAGAACTATGCTGCAATTCATGCATTCTCTAAAGATGTGTTGGGTGCCCTAAAGCACAGCATGGAAGTATGTATTTGGGAGTGCAAAGCTCTTTAGGAGAATGACAGAAGACATCAAAACAGATGCAGACTAATCTCAGGTACCTCTTGGAATCAATATTGCTACAATACTACCCAGAGCTACACTAATGTTTTGTTCTGGAGGGAAATAATCAATTAACCTTGGCTAACAGGACAACACTCACCTAGCTGCCTGATTATTCCCACAATTCACTGGTATGGAGGTGGGGAAAAATAGCAAGAACAGGAATGATAAAACTCATGGGTCAAGATAAAGGGACAGACATCGCTTAACAATTACAGTCATGAGGAAAACAGATTGATCTGGGAAAATTAACTTATTTTATTGCCAATTAGAATTAAAAAAGCAACCATTAATTTCAATAGTGGGAAACAACAAGATAAAACATTAATGCAGTATCTTTCCTACCCCCTTTCCAAACCTCAGCTTCTCTTCCCAAGAAACAAGGCGGGATGATCAGTACATAAAAGTTAATCTCTGCTGGTCTTGCCTCCTCACACTTTCCCTGTGCTGGCAAGGGCTCCTCAGAGGCTGTGGTTCCTTCAGGAACATCCATCTGAACAGAACACTCTGGTGTCTTCCACAGGCTACAGTGGGAATATCTACTCCAGCACCTCCTCTTCTGGCCTTGGTGTTCTCCCTGATGTTTCTTACTCATTTTTTTCCTCTCTCTCTGTCTAGTGTTTTCTGCCTTTTTGAAATATGACTTCATGGTTTGTTACCAAATTGGATGATGGACTCAGCTTTGGCAAATTTGACTCAGGGATCATGGGAGATTTTCATTCTTCTAGAGCACAGATTACCCAAAAAGGATATTCTACAAGATCTATAGTGTCATTATATACATGTCCTTAGGCAATGGAATTAGGCTCAACTTCCACATAAATAGAGGGAGGTCTTTGAAAAACTCCAGAAACAAATTTGCACATTTTGCATACCTAATTTTAAAATTAGAAGCATAATTAGTTGACTAGCAGATGACTGCTGAGAAAGTAAAATCTCTGTATGTTTTACATTTTTTCTGGAAGTGCAGACGTTTCTGATATACAGCCACTTTAATCACCCAGAAAGCAATATGTACTCATATTAGGAAGTTACTTGAGCATATACTTGCCAAAACTATTGCTAAATATTCCAGAAATTGTCTATGTACTACGACCTTTTCTCATTTCTTTTTATGGTGTAACAGATGTTCAGTGATATCTGGCCTCCAAGACAAACTGTGGCTCTCTGTCTCCATTTTCCATTATCTTGTTTCCAACAGAACTGTGGGAGCATAGAGAATATCCTCTTCAGGAAATCTTGGGAAGAAAGTTTTTCTGTGTCTGCTCCATGCCCCAGTTTTGAACTTCTAATTTCAGCAAGGTCAATGTCCATGTTTTCTAGAATCAAAACAGAAAACATAATCCAGTCTTTACGTTAAGACACCTAAGTGAAGACATCAATGAGTGAAGTGCTATATACCATCGGAGACATCTGCACGTGTTGTGTTGTCCTGTTAGCCAAGCATTTGACTGTGTCACTCCAAAGAGTCAGAAGGATAGCAAGTGGGATACCCTGTTGGAGCTGAACTAACCCCTTATACCCATATTTCCACAGCCAAATCCTGCTCTCCATCTCTGCTGATTATAAAGGGAGCATATCTACCTGATACTTATTGTTCAGTTTACAGATCTATGACTTATTAGTGCATTTAGGATACTTCCTTGTACACAACACAGGATCTATGAGAAAATCATCCCTGTGCAGAGTAATAAAATGGTTTGGGTTGAAAGGGACCTGAAAAATAATCTAGTTCCAATCCCCCTGCCATGGGCAGGGACATCTTCCACTAGACCAGGTTGCTGAGAGCCCCACCTAGCCTGGCCTTAGAAAGGCCAGGAGAGCTAAACCACACATTTAACATTACACTACCCATTGGCATTCAATCCACTGCTGTTCTCTCCCCTTGTCTGTATAGTTACCTACAGAGAGATGACTATTTTTGAGTGTCTTTCTTTCAGACTACATCTTACCACTGAAGAAAGGAAGAGATGGTAGAAAACCTTTCAAAATGGCTTTCAAGTGTTATTTCCACACCATTTCCAAAGTTTCAAGGCAGCAGGTCAGCCACCAGTCCCAGATGTCTCTGTTGATTCATTAATGGCAGTAACAACAGTAATTGCTACTCAGAACTATGAATAGGTTTTTGCTGAAGAAATTCTATAGCTTCCTCACATTAATATGGGAGTTAACATGAAAAATTCACAATGTTTAGCTCAAACCTGCTATGACTTTTTACCTTTATTATTATAATTTTTATATAGTAACAAGCACGCTATAATGTATGAAGAGTTTGAATGTTTTCTCATAGAGCAAATTTTAGAGTATAATTGATTCTAAAGAAACAAACAATCTGGAAGTATATATAATACAGCTTTTAAGCACTTGATTGTATAAAAAAATCCATTTCACATTATATGACCTCATTTTGAAACCCAATAGCTAAAGAAAGTATGTTATGAATTTCCAATACAAGAGAAATTGTAGTTTACGATCCATAGTGTGAGAGATGTGTACTTGCATTTTAACTATAGTGCTATATATTTGTATAATTTTAAATACAAAGGCCTTATGATTGCTTTGGTTTTGTATTTTAGTGACTTGAATTGCATAACCTTTACAACTATAAATTAGATAGCCTCCTGCCTCTGATGCAAGTTAATATTTAACTAGTTTGTGCTGGGCCTAAGCACAGGAGAAATTTTACAATTTTTACTTTGCTTTTACACTATGGAAAAAAAATTGCAGAAACTTGTGCCTTTTCACATTTTATTTAGAAAAACATGAAAAATGAAAATGTTCTAGAAAGAAATTTCCATTCATCCACTTATTTACATTGATTTTCTAAACTTTGAGTTGTTATAGACTTTCTAAGAAAGTCTTTTTCACCTCCCAGTTCTCCACTTTCCCTCTGTCTCTGTTTTCTCTTACTTTCTTGTTTTTGTCTTGTCTAAATCATATTACCTGTCCTTTATCCCTTTAGTTGGAGATGGGAACTTCTATATTATACCTGCATATACAACTGTTCCATCCTAGTCTTTAGTTTCTTTCCCTTCCACTAGATCAATGGGGCTTTTCTATGCTGTCATCTGGCAATGTATTTCATGCATGTTCAGCAAGTGTCACATATCCTAAATGAAGACCCTTAGCATGGTGTTGCAGTTTCCATCTTCTTGGACTTGGATGCAGCTAGCCCAGGAACAACTGCAAATCTTTATATTCCAGTCTAGTCTTAGTAAAGCAAAAGCAGAAGACAAAAGAAAAAGCAGAAGGCAAAATAAAGACATACACCTAGGAAAAATTGTCAAGCATGCTGACAGAGTACAATGGCTAGATTTTAGTGTTTTTCTCATGTGGCTCTGAGATAGGCTGTTTGGGTGCAAGTGTACTCTCTGTACATAAACAAACTTTGGGCCAAGGTTAGGGGCAAGAGGTTGGACTCATATTAGTCATGGATGCAGAAAAGCCACCCAGCATGTTCTTGCCAGCAGTGTAAAGAGGTTGTGACATACTCAACACTTTTGAGGACTTCTGGCTGGTGTTAGGGGGCCAGTACACCAAGAGAGATGTCCAGAATTGCAGAGCACAAGGTCAGATGGGATCTGGAGGCAACTGCAGCTTTGAACCGAGCACACACCACCTTAGGGATACTCTAAGCCTGCCGTGGGGATGTGTGGGGCCAGGTCACAGCAAACACTGGTTTCTGTCTTCTTCCTCCCTGGGTCAAATAAAGATAAAACTAAGAAATCTAGTGAAAAAAAGGGTGGAGAGAGAAAGCTAATAGGGCTAGAGGATATGAAACTAATTGGAAGAGGGAGTTATTTGTTCCATTTGAACTACCTTGATCAAAGAAGAATTCATGTGAGTTTTGGGTAAGGTTTATAGCAGGGGTTTGTTTTTTTTCTTTTCTTTTTTCTTTTGCAAAACCTCCTTTGCTTATCTGAAGTATTAACTTTCCATTTCCGCTGCTGAAGCAGATGTTTTGCTTGTCGCAGACATTAAGGCACTCTTAATGTGCAGTTACTGAATTCTTTTCTAAAAGAGCATTTTAAATTTGACAATGTTTCTTACATTTTTAAAGCAGTGACCTCATTTTGGAAAGATTTTTTTCCAATACATATGTCACCACTAGAAAAATATTAATCTGCAAAACTTAGTGTAAAATGTCTCCATTTATTAAACATCTACTGTACAGATTTCAGCTGTCACAAAATCCAACCATGCATTCCTGTGAATCCTGGCATACTGAAAAGGGTTTGTTTCAAGCAGGAAGTATATTTTCATTGTGATTTCACTAAAATAAATATTTAAACAAATTCTAACAGTTAAAAATGTCTTTGCAAATCATGCCCTTAATGAATAGAAAGTATTACTATGCCAACAGAAAGATTAACTCAATAAAGACTCATTCTTCTTATGTCCAGACCTATCATCTGTTGGATGCTATAGTGTCCACTTCTAATATTAGTGTTTCTTAAAGAAACTGTTATCTAAAAATAGCATAATGAAAGATAAATATTGAAACACAATTAAAGAGCTGAATCCTTTATTATTCTTCCATTAATCTTCATTTAATTTGTAAATGCATACATTTGATTCTTCTTTATATTTTTACTTTCACAAGTTTAATCTGCCACTATATTTTGATCTTTTAAATGATATTTTGTAGCAGTTTAGGAAAAGTTACAAGGAAAAAACCCCTGTGTTTTCCAAAGGGACAACCAATACAATACATTTTAAAAAAAAGTTCATAAGTTAATCAGAGGTTTTCTTAATGATGATATCTATTACGAAACACAAGGGAGATTGGAAAGTCAAAACAGAGGAGAACTGGGTGTTATAACATGGCAATCACTGTATCTAGACAGTATATTTTTAAGATAAGCATATCAAGGAGTTGTTTGCATTCTTCAGTTGCTGATGCCATCTTCCAGTCTGCCTGCTCAATGTGGGGTTTTTTTGTTTGTTTGTTCTATCCTCTTTTCTTCCCATCACACAAGCTGGAGTTCATTTGAATCTTTCTTTCTTTGAGATGCTTCAAAATGCTGTGCTCCTCTAATTTACACAGTAATGAGGTTGCCCTGTCTCTGACCTTGGAGAACTAGCTTGGACTTCCTATATATTTTTGGAGGAGAGCTCTACCTCTGATTAAAGCTAATGGGTGCTGAAAAGCTGTGTTTAAGAGTTAAGTGAGCTCCTTGGGAAATGTGTCCTTCAGTTCCCAGAGACTGCAGCTGTTTTGTGGAAAAGCTAACCAGAGAAAGAAGAAAGGTGTGTGTGGGGTGTGTGTGTCTGTTTATGAACACTTGATAGCTAATAGAGAGTCAAGTTTTTGCATTAAACAATGATTCGACTTCTTGTCTTGTCTATTGAATACAGCATACATTCCCCATAATTATAGCACTTTTTCCTGTCCAAACATTTTGAAACAGCTGAAGACTCAAGCAATATTGAGTCTGGAAACCCTGTACCAGAGGGTGAGTGTATGGCTTTAGTCAAAGGAGCTAATCCTTCCGTGCAGTCCTCCAATTATTTTTCTTCACAAATAAGTATCACTACTTTATTTTATCCAGAATGAATTCTATTCAATGAGCACTCATCAAATTCCAATCTTAATTAGACTCTAACAAAGCCGAACAAACAAATCACTGTGCTTGGTTAAAGGCATGTGGGCTGGAGCGTGTGAAAAGAAGAGGTTATACATTTAAATTGTTTTACTTTCTTAACCACTATAGGTGCTACAAAGGAACAGATGTAATTTATTATGGGCTTTGATGGTCAAACAGACTGGGTTGAATTATGGCCACAACATTATATGCAATTCTGTACCACTGCTATCTTTGTGGGTATCTAAAGCTGTTTTCTTATTTTGCTTTTTCCCCTTTCTTTTTATTTGTAGATAGAGTTATATTTTGTCTCAGCTATCAGATGACAGCCACAGTGTAAAAATACTTGAGCTCCCTTACATGGTTTGTATCATCACCAGAAAGCCTTGATAAAAATGCAGCCTTATTACCTGTGTAGTTTATTCTCTCCATATATTTCAGAATGTATGTCCTAATTTGATATTCCAATATATATAATCAGTCAGCACTTTCATGTTTTTTGACAGAAACACAGGCAGCATACCAGGCAATTAGTCTGAAGAATGATTCCAAAACCCAATCTTACTTCTATCCTTACCCCTTACATGCTTTGCTGATATGGGATGTTTGTAATTTATTTCTCAGAGAATTCTTTTTTCCTTGTCTTTTCTTTTAATTTTTGAACAAAAGGGTCATGCCTTTATATACCAGTTGTTTGCTCCTTGGCTATTGCCTTTAAATAAACTCAGTTCTAGAAATAAAAATCTGCTTGGGTTTGGAGTGGGGTTATTTGTGTGGTTTGGGGTTTTTTTTTTGTTTGTTTTGGTTGTTGTTTTTTTTTTTTTTTTAAAGCCTATATTTAGTATTAAGAACCTTATTAATTACAAGCTATATAAGGGAAGGGTTTAGAATTGTTAATGTGATAAACTTCACTATAGTTCTAAGACACACATAACAAATACTCCTTTTTGCAGCTTTACTGTCCTTATGACAACTGTCCACAGAACAGGGGAATAGGATAGCACTATCAAGATATGTCTTCCCATCATCATTTTTGTACACATATGAAAGATTTAAGTTCAAGGTATACACCTCCTTTTTCACAATTCCTTCCTGCTAGCTAACTTTTAAAAACTTCCAAAACTGCGTTTTAACACAAGCTTTGCATTTTCCTTCTCATCCTCCAACATAAATATATTTTAATATTTCAAGTATTTGGCATGCAATGACATGCACACAACAACTTAAAAAAGGGCTTCTTAAAACATGGTCCAGATTTGTGAAGAGCTTCATGGTTCACTGAACATTTTATTTAATATGGAGATTGTATTCAGAGTTGTTTGATTTGCAGAAATAACAAGCCCAAATGCTTCAGTTTCTAATGGTAATTAGTTTTCAGCCTAGACAGTCTGTTTAGTTATATATTTACTACCTTGTAAAGAACTATCACAACAAACCCTAAAGCATTATTTTAAAATTAATAAGCTAAAGAAAGAGGAAATTCTTCACTTTTGCATAGCAACACTCTGTATTCTACTTTTTGATTGCAAAATCCACCTTTTCAATTATAGGTGTACTAAATTATGATGCTTGAAAAACTATAAAAGGCAATTATCAATGTTTCTTAATACCATAAATTACTAATGCAAGTATGTTTTGCTGTAAGGGAAACAAAGACCAGTATTGTGAGCAGATTTCCTTAACTTCCTGAGTCAGAATAGAACAAACTTTGATTCACATATTTTTGGTGTTATTTGCAATTAATATTACTTTCTGTGGTGCTTAAAATAATGTGCTACAGATTCCATTGCAGCTTACATTTTAGAAAATAAAGGAACACTATTTATCCAAGTCTTAAAGTTCACTTGGCTTTTGTGACATCAGGTAAGGAAGCAGAGAGGAGGTTAGAGCCCAATGCCTTGCAGTGGTTCCTGACTTACACAAGAAAACATCTGAAAAAGTCACTTCTTCACCCAGGTAAATATTCTGGTCTATGCCTTGCTGCTTTTCAAAGTTAATGGAAGAAAAGTTTCTTTTGCCAGATACTGTGTTGGGTTTTTTTTGACTGGACTCTTCTTCAATGCCTCAACAATGAGTGAGCTCTCGGTGACTGTGGGGGCTAAGAATGCCTCCATTATACTCACTCAGCGTGCTTTGCCATTGATTTCTGCCTCTGAACATGGATAGAGGACACGCTTGAGCTGGCAGAAGGAATCACATCATGGCATGGACACCTCAGAAGTATGCATTATGGAAATCTTAACAAAGAGAGTTCCTCAGCAATCATTAGCATTAGAGGTTCTCTCAGCTCTCTTTCACAAATGGCAAGGGAAAGTAAAGAGGGAACATTTTCAAATCTTGGAAAGACTGACCCTCTCCTTTTGTGCTGCTGTGTCAAAAGAGCTTTATATGCCCTTTCATTCCAAATCAGTATAATTGCTTTTGTTCAAAACCAGGTTCAGGCTTCTTAGCAGTGGAAGCAAAATAAGATGTGTACTGTTTTGAGGCAAGGAACTAAGTCACTTTGTTGTTCCTTGTCACTGCCAATAGTTACATTAAGTTTTGTGGGGATTCCAGAAGACTTTCCAAAGTAGAAAATACATGAGATGAAGTGGGCTGTGTTGGTAGGATGTCAGGCTGCCAGTCAAGGCACAGGCTCACCAAGAGTGGGAAGCTCTGCCTTCTTTCTCAGTGCCACAGGAAGCTGTTCTGGGAGGCAGTGAAATGGGGGCCTACTCAGGGTTTTTGACCTGTGCAGCAGTCATATGAACTACTTGATTTCTCTGCTAGCCACCAATAAGACTCATGCCTCTTCCATCTTCCCTTCCCTCCTCTTCCTTTCCTTCCTTTTTCCTTCCTCTTCCTTTTCTTCTGCTCTGATCCTTTTCTTTTTCAAAAGGGTTAATTTCTTCCAGCACAACGATCTGAACCAGATCAGCAGTGTCAAAGAAATACTAAAGAAAACAAAAAAAAAAAAAAAAGAAAAAAATAAAATAAAATAAATGAAAAAAAAATCAGGAAAAGAAAAATCAGGAAAAGTGCATGTCTCTTGCTACCCTTGCCTTCAGTAGAATCTAGCAATCAAATCAGCTCAGTTATATCATAAAATTACACACTAAAGTAGGTCCTTTTAATTCTTTCCCAAAGCCTTTAGCTAGGAAGGGCACTTCAGAACAACAACAAAGACCACATTGAAAAGATAGTGAATTTGAAACCTCAGGAAATGACATGCAACTAGTCATATTACACCTCTGTAATCATTTTCTAAGGGCAGTATTAGTTCGAAATCATTCCTACCCAATTCTAAAAGCTACTGCTTCCTAGTAACAAAAACTGCTCTGAGCCAAACAGCCAGAGAAATGACAGAACCACTCTGAATGTTTTCTGAGAGGGAACATATTTTTGCCCCAGTGGTATTTGGTGAGGATATTTCCTTGATAGAATTTACCAGGATGACAGAAGTGGTCATTCATTTCTCCTAGTCTCTTCCAGTAAAAAATATTTATTCACTGTAGATGTGAATGTTTATTGTGTCAAAGAAACAGGAAATACAGGCTTCATATCTGAAGATTGCATATTTTAACTTAAGTGTGGTTTCTGAAAGTCTGTGATTTCTGCAAAACAAAGGAAAACCTCTACAAAAACACTGGAAAAGTCCAATGTTTTTGTTTCAGGGGACTAATATTAAAACCTAAAGAATTTAATATATAATTGCATCCTTTTGTAACATGCATTTTGTATATTTAGTTTCTTAAACAGCAATGTCCATGGAAATATAGAAACAAAAAGTAACTAGTCATTTAAGAAGACTGAAATTTTGATGGTTTCTGTGATATATTCATGGACACGAGTATATGATGACTTACTTCCAATAGATGTGGTTTTGTTAAAGTGTTAATAAGAACAAATAACCTTGTAGTACATTAATGCATATGTAAAATACAAGTTGGTCATAAGCAAGACATGATTATAATAATTATGTTTAAACATAGTTTTCTTTGTAGACTTCCATGAAGTTAGGCTGGGGTTTTAATGTACTTGGGAAGTTAAAATGTACTGGATGATGTTGTAATAAGAACAGTCATATGATAAAGTATGTTAGGTATTGTTTGAGACACATAGTTTACCCGTTTTGTTTACAGGAACATTATTTACCAAACTATTCAAAACAGATAGTGCAGGCATTAGAAGAGTCTAAGAGTTAAGTTTGAAAAGTAATTCTTTCCCAGAGGAAAAAAGCCTCTGTTTTCTGTAATTCAGCTTAAATAGCTCAGCCAACTGGATAATGAGTCTGATAAAAAACTGTAGAGGTTTTCTTGTTAGACTCATATGAAGTTAGCATTAAAACATTATAGTAATAACTTGTTGCTTTTACCATGTTGGCACACAATATTTTTTGTAATAGTCTTAATAAGTTCCATACGACTAGTTGGAAAGATGAACTTAAATAACACATTATTGATTTATCTTCTGCTAACAGTCAACATTTTGGTTAAAACTTTAAAACTGATTGGAAAAATGATGCAGAAGTTTATATTTGATACAAAATGTCACAAACCAGACAAAAAAATTTAAAGAATATTTCTTATTTACTGTTATATTCTATTGCACATTTGTTTTTTAAAATACAACCTTTGCTGTGCCCATTTATACCATCTGAGCAGAGCAGTGGCTACAAGTTTTAAACCATTGTATTCTTTTGTATTCATTGTATTAATTAGCATTAGAGGTTCTCTCAGCTCTCTTTCACAAATGGCAAGGGAAAGCAAAGAGGGAACATTTTCAAATTATAACTGCCCTTTCTGTCATTGAAACAAGGTTAGAGAATCAAATAAGGTATATGACTGCTCTGCAGAAGTTTTCACTACAGAAATGTTTATTAAAGACAGTAAGCATCGATTTGGAATTTTTTTGCTGGAGCTAATATGACAAGATAAAAGACACCTTTCTCAAAATGCAGGTTAAGATTCAGAATAGTTCCAAAATCATTAGGTCTTTTTAGTTTTTCATAAATTTTAGCAAGCACAACTTTCAGAACATAATTATATAACTAAAGTGAACAAATTTTTCAGAATTGTATTTGCATGGAGAACTGAATTACTTGCAAGTAAATTGAAAGTGGGAACTCTTACAAATTCCTTCCTAAACTGAAAGAAGCTAAAGAAATCAAATGTTTTCTAAAATTGTGTTTCCTTTTTCCTACTACCACTAGGGAAAATAATAGTAAAAACTTGTGGGAAAACCAGTGGCATTCTTTCTTTTCTATTTGCCTATTTATGCTACAATTTGGTGTTACAGTAATTTCTTAAGGCTACAGGAATGTCAAGAAAAATTATCTGGAAATTAGAGAAAAAAATGGAATTATTTCAACTTGTGGAATAATTTGTAGCTAAAAGACAAAATATGCTCTTCAAAATCTAAAACCCTAATCATTTACTGCTAGTAAAAGAAAGTAGAATACAGTCCTGCCACGAAGACAATTTTTACCATAATTCTTCCTGGAACAACAGGAATTAGGGAACAGACAAGCTAAACAGGGCTGCCACCTCCCTATCAAAACCTGTCAAGCCAAAATACTATTACTTTTGGGATGTCAGTGTCTTACTAAATCACTTAGCATTAATTGACAACTTCTCCTGCAGTTTAAGAGACTTAATTGCAAAGTTAGTAAAACTCCATAGTTTGAAGTAGCAGAGCCCAAGTGTCAAAGCTGGCAGTTCTAAAAATTAGTTAGCCTAGCAGAAGAGAAAATGCAGAGGGTGAAAAGTTCTTCCTGTCAGGGAAAACTATACATAAGCTTGATGGAATGCCTGTCCTGGTCTCTGCTGTCACCAACAAACGTGGCCCATATTTTGCTGCTGCTGTATAGGAAAACATATTGAGGAAACTGCAGCGGAGAAGTCCATGGTTGTGGCTGACAATGTCTAAGGACCATCTGAGTCCTGCACTAACTCTCATATGTTAAAATAGCTCTCATTTCAAGGAATGGGACAAAGTTTGCTGCCAGGGCAGAGAGCAGTCTACTGAGGTGTGTGATCAGCTGCTTGTCAGAGAGATTGTCAGACTCACAGCCTGGTTGGGACATTGCTTTTCTCTCCATAGGGAGAAGCTGTAACTGCACTGGTATGACTTTGACGATGATGTTTCATTGCTTATGAGAATTAAATGTACCCCAATAGAAGACAGGAGGCATTTGAAAGAAACTTGATCAATTATTGCAAGGTTTTTCTGATTCACCAAACGGACACATTTTCATTCTGTTTTTTCCTCAACATTTATGTTCAAAAATGTTGCTTGAATATGAAGATATTCTGGAGCTATTTAAAGCTCTAAATCACTGCATAGTAGGCCAAATGAAAGCTGACAGTTTAAGAAACTTTAAACAATCATACTTAAAAGTTAAATTAATTTTTCTTAAACTTATTGTAATTTATATGTTTGAGATTTCAGACAAAAACTGTTTTATGGCACATTTAAAGGGTCTACAGCATGATTTTCTAGAAATAAAGATGTGCATGAAGATAGAATTATTTTATTGCAAATAATTTATTAAGAAAAGACTAGACAGTAACTAGGCACATGCCTGGGAATTTAAATTATAAGGGATATAAACAAATCGGTTTCCAAGAGCTATTTATAAACCAGAATATATTAGCAGTTCAGACAGAATTGTACTTAAGTGTAAAGCAATCCCAGCAGAGAAATGTGGGATTGTTTTGTGGGGAGTCTTTTCTGTTAGGCATGACTATGGAAAGCTACTTATTCTCGACACTGCCATCTTCAATAGTAGTATGTTATGTATGGTCTTTATATAAAGTTAGTAAAGTCCAAGAGATAATGAGATTAACAGAAAAATGTATAACAGATGTTTTGTATAATGCATAAGCAACTTCAATAAGACTTTTTAAAACCATAGTCTCCTAAGAAGGACCACTGAAAGTATGGGACCCTTAGCTAACAAATTAAAGCCAGCACATGTAATGATAGGCTTGTTTTCTATAATTACTTTTCACAGACCTTTTAGAAAAGTTTGTGGAGAAACCCCAGGGTTCTGTGCACCACAGATTGCAAACCACTGAATTAAACATCCAGGATTGTTGAAGGAGTTAGCCAGTGGGCTAAACAGGAACAAAAGAGTAATAGTTTCTAAACACACAGAGCACCCAAAGCTGGGGATTTATATAGCTCACAGTTGGTTAGGCCAGTGATGTGAGTAAAGAGTACTGGGTTTATTTAGAATGGTTATAGCCACTTGTATTTTTTACCAAAGTTTACAATAGAGATGTGTGTAATAAAGAAAAATTTTACTGAATTATACCCTAGATGATAAGTTTGTAATGAAAGAAAAAGACACAAAGGAGGTGTTTAGTTGGAGCTAATGAGATATTGGCATTACCAAGTGAAAAAAAGAGGCCACTGGCACCCAAAATGAAAACAAAATGTATGGAATTTGTGTCTGAAGGTAAGATTTGAGATCCTGAGCTCTGAGGGCTTCTTTCTGAGGATCCACAGCTGTAAAGGCTGAGAAATGTTTTAGGAACTCTAGATAAGATGAACTAGGTCATTAGAAAGTTCTAAGTAATTAGAACAGGATGCATTTTACTTATTTCGGTTGTAGTCATTTAGTGTAAGCAAAGGCCTAACCTAAATCTCACCAAGTATTTCCTTCCTAAGTTTCAGCTTTACTGTTCTGTGAGACAAGATTCATGGGAGTGAGCAATCAGAGCCAGTGGAGGCAGCAAACAAAGCAGCACTGTACTTACGATGTGCTGAGGGACTCCAGCTGTGGTGCTGAATTTTATGAAGGACCTGCCAATAGTGGTACCGTGTAGTCTGGTGTAGACAAGGGAGAGACCATGTAGTGTCACTCATACTCCAAACCATCACAGTATTTACAGTCTAGGTCTGCTGCTGGCAAGTTCTACATGCCAACAAAGTCCTTAACAACTGTCTAATTCTATATGTGCATAGTAACCTGAGAAGTTTCATCCCTCTCCCTCTTTTCAACCAAACAGATCTCTTTTGTCCCTAGTCACTGCCTTAGCCAAAAGGGAGTGTCACTCTCTTCCTCCCCACAAAGTGTATTCAAGGAAAAGTGACCTCACATGAACAGTCCTAGAATAATCTCTTCTATGCCCTGAATAAAGCACAAAGCAACTCCTTGAAACTTAAAATTTACTCTCTCTTAACATTTATAATATCTGCTCTGCCTTTTGGCTTCCCAGGATGCTAAACATTTTATCTTCCCTATGTCTTTTTCTGCCCAGTCTTGAGAATGCTGATTCTAATGACCAACAAAGATTTCTAGAAGATAAGCAATAAATTTACAGTTTCCGAGGAAGTGGAAAAGTCAAGATTTTCTGTTTAAAAATTGTGATTCAGGAATACCTGTTCATACTTATACAGGTGATAATATTTTAAATGAAGATTTTTTTATAGCAATAATAAGACCAGAAACCCCGTGGAAATGAGGTAATTCATAGTATGTTGTATAAAAGACAGTGGTACAATAATAAAAAGACAGTACAATAATAATAGGACAATGAGAAACATGAAGAGATTTAACAGTTAAATCTTGAGGGGATGTTTAATAACTAGAAGTCTGATAAAGCACTATTTACCATAATTACATATATAGTTAAACTTTATGTACATGTTTCAGTTACAATATCTCAAGCTAGTGAAAGAGAATCTGCTGCCAGACCATAACAGATTGTTCCCACAGGACATCTGTTTCATGTGTTTAATTTCTTTAAAAAAGTAAGCAATTCTTTGTGGCTATAAAAGTATGAAAGCATAAAGTTTTATTTGATATTATGTCAAAATTAAATAGTTGTGGGACATTTTTTCTTTTATCCCAAATAATATTTAATGCTGACACAGTTCTGATGCACCAGTAAATTATTACACAGTCTTCTAAAACTATTGTAGCATTCAGAGCACGGAAAACACTAAAATACACTCGGGCTAGATATAGAGTACTTCTTTGAGATTAAAAATCTTATTGAAATGGGACAAGTGCACTTACACACACACAAAAATTATTTTAAAAATCCAGCATTCACAGGTGTCTTTTTAGGCATCTTTAATTCCAGGCAGACTCATGGCCTTTGGCTGGTGAATGGGTAAAACACGAAGCAAGGCAGCTCCAATGGGAGCTCCACTTCATACAAAGACTGTCATGGGATTTAGCCACTTTTAAGCTGCATGTGTCTTGTCTGTATGGTCCAGGGAGGACACTAAAGCTAAGTATCCTTGGAGTGAAGGAGGTACCACCAGCGGTATAGTACGCCTGAGCTCGTTATCAGCACTGTCTTTGCGGAGAAGGAGTACAAGTACCTAAAAACAAGAGCTTTTTCAGGGATTCATTTATCTACTTCCAGCACAAACCTCTCAAATAGTTATGATTAGCTTCTTCCTAAAAATATCTGTTTCCTTCCTTGACTTTAAATGGAGTCTAAACATCTTATTTGGGTGTAGATATTTGTTTTATTCATATAGAAAGTTAAATGGCATTCTTTCTCCTTCATTTGTAAGCCCTAACTCAAACCCAGTTACCCCAAATCGAACACTGTGTCCAACTACCCAAGTCATAAGTGTGATCAAAGGAGACCTAGGAAACAACAGGACAATTATATTCTTATCAATCAATACAGATGGAAATACTGCTGCTCTCGACTCTTTGCCTGATAAGCTGAAGTACTTGTAAAGCAGGCAAATATCCGGGATCCAGTGCCCGCTCTATGGAGGAAGGTTAAACACCTACTTCTCACTCAAGAACAATATTTTGCCCATGAGGGTCCAATTTAGCCTGGAGAAGTCTCCCACAGCCTCTCCTGAGAAGTTAGATCACAGAAGGCAAAAGTACAAGAGATTTGATGTCATAAAAGAGCAAACAAGGAGCAGTCTGGTTCATAAGCCAGTGGTGAATACAGTCCACTAAACCAAGAAGTTTACTTCTGGTGCCTAATGGGGGAATAAAACAGTAAAAGATTTAGAAAGCAGAGCCTTGTCACCAAGTTTTCTGTCTATGGTTCTGGAAGCCTGATTTCTACATCGGTGGTCAATCTTCCTTTTGCTTCTTGCCTATGTCTGCACTTTTTCGTTTTTTCTTGGAGCTAACATTTTTGAAAACTTCTGCTCCATGGTGGTGAAGGGAAGCAATATAATTCCCATTCTAACAGAATTGAGAGAGACATGTATCATCATGGCTGATGGCATGTAGAGCAAGAGGACAGATCTAGGCAGAGGAAGGTAGGATATCAATAAAAGATCCCTTAATGGAGAGGCAGGTGATTTTTCTTTGTTGGTTGGTTTGTTAATTTTCTATTTCTTTAAGAGAGATAACATAGAGAATTTCAAGAAAAACAAGTACAGTCAAATCACTGCATTAAGAGAGAGGAATTATAAAATCAAAAGTTGTATATTTCAAGCTGTTGGCATTCCTGTTGGGTGTTGGAGGCATAAGAAAATATCATTACTATTTCCCTGCACAGGTGCAGGATTGGCTAGTGAGACAGTAGTGATTTACAATGCTGTCAAGGACAACTTCAACTACTAATCAAGGAAAAGTTCAATTTTTTTCTGTATACTCAGGCCTATATTTCATTTTTTATAATCCTTTTCCACTTCTATACAGAATATTCAGCCAAACTCTCACCTGAACCCTTCAGAAGCCGTAACTAAGCTGGATAAACTGCCCACCCTTAGTGACTGGAGCACTACAACCTAATATGACAAGTCTTTCCTTCATCTGTTCTCCTGTGCACCAGACTAAACCCAAAAGTTTCCAGAATCAGTATGTTTTCTTTACAGATGTTGAAAATGTAATCCTCAGTGGTTCAGTCAATAAAAAAAATGACTCATCAAACCATAGAGCTTAAAACCTTGATTTGATAATCTTAGTGTTAACTATTTCAGTAATTCTATTAATTTAGTTTGATTATAGTAATCTGGTGTTTGAATAAACTGCACTACTAGAAAATCATTCTGTCTTCATTTTTTAGGGCTAAGACACAAAAAAATCAACAACTTCTCTTGCTCTTTCATTCTTTTTGTGAATTATTCCCAATGGTAAACACGAGCTGTGTTATCAAACCTCAACACAGTATTCTAGCAGAAAAATATTCTTTCTGGACCTAAACGTCACCTTGCCTGTTTGTGCTTCAAAGACCTGAAACAGTTCTCTTTGCTGTGTTATCATGTAGAGTTTGATGATATTGTGACACCTCTCATTGTTTCCTGAGCTGCTGATTTCCAGAATATAGTTTTCTACTGTTCAGATATGACCTAGATGCATAATTTTGCATTTAACTTGAATGGGTTCAGCTTGCCAAGCAATCCAAATTTTTCTTTATACCTTCCTGGTCTTCATCATTATGTACCACTCTGCCAATCTCTGTGTCAGCAATGTAAGATATCAACAATGTTTTGATATTTACTAAGGCATATGGAAATGTTGAATAGCATCTTCTAATTTCTGGTTTTTATGACCCATATTTGATACCATTCAACTCTTCTTGAGAAGCCCCTACATCTGAGAGTGGAGCATTAGCTAGTCCTTAATGTATTGAGAGTCTGCTTATTAATCTTGCAATGTGTATGAATTTAGGATACTTTAACCAAGCATTATTGACACATGGGCAGCCATACAGTTACTTGAGGTCAAAGGTGATATATATTTCCATACAGGAAAACTCAGTGACACAATTAAAGATTCTTCTTCTTATCATTAATGAAACAATAGAAGTTTTCACCCTACGATTACACTTAGTATAAATTCAGGGAGATGTACCTGATTTGCATGTAATACTGCATCTGTAAGAGAGAAAGAGTCAGAAAACAAGCAAAGAAATTGTACCAAGTAGAATGAAAACTGGGAAAACAGTGTAGTCATGACAGAAATGAAACAGGGAGAGGTTTTTGGGTGATATTCTGTCTGGAAAGCTGGCATAGAACTGTGAGAAAGGAAATGCTCTCCTGTTGTTTAATTGTACTGTGTTTGGAGTAATGGAACCTCTGTGTACATTCTTTGTAAATTAGAATGATTGCAGTAAGAAAAATATTTAGCTCCTATGGCATCAGGGAGGCCAGGGTTTTTTAGATGAGGACTGAGATCACATCAGCTTTTTATTGCTTGGAAGAAGGATATGCCAGTGTCAAAGCAACTCATCCCAGCCTGGAATTTCAGCAAAATTAACAGAAAATTTGAAGTCAGTGATGGACATCAGCTCTTCAGAAAATGTTTTTTTTTCAAAGGCTTGTAACTCCTGAACTCTTTTGCGAATATAGTGACTATGATTAAGAAATTCTTTGTGCCTAAGCTTGTGGTTTTGCATTTCTAGTTGTCATCCCCAAAGGTGTGAAACTGGAAATACAGCTTTTGTAGGCTTTTTGTTATGATTTTCAACAATTTTATGATCTCTGTTTAGAAATTAACCAATATTTTTGTTATAATAATGTTCCCTTCTTAGTTTTTCTTATATAAATTTCCACATTTCATGCCTGCTATTTTGTATTATTTATAGTCTATTACCCACTTTTATCCCCCTTCTGGCTCAAATTAGCCAAAGGTATTCTGTCCTTGCTGTAGAAACAAAATATTTTAATATTCTAATAAATTATAGTCTTAAGTAATTGAAAAATACTAAATAATACTTAGTTGTAATTAGTTAACTTTTGCTTCCATGGTGTTTTTCAAAGAAGCTGTGCTCATCCTCAACTTTGTGAAAATATTTCTTTCAAAAATCTAGGCATGCAAAGATTTTCCTTCCTTACCTGCATATATATAAAAAAGCTTACCCTCAATAATCAGCAATAAACAATCTTAAGTCAAAAAGAAGAGATTCACAAACCATTCCAACAATGAGAAGTTTTTACTCATCGTTCTAATGTCCAAATTGAAATTATCTTTTTCCTGGTCATAATGTGTTTTGTTTCATAATTCTTTAGAAATTATGTATTTAACTCCCAAAGGTCTTGGGGACCACCCCAATGCTATTGCCAAAAGCCACCATCCATAATCCACAAAATCATAAAGCATAATTTTAAAATAGATGGGATTTTTTCCAGTCATTCCCTGAAAGTTTTTCAGGAGGCTTTTCTACTAATTACATGCCTACTGTTTTGTGTTTTGTACCATGCTTAAATCATCCTTTTAAAATAGAACTGAAACTGTAAAGTGAAATTAATACTTTCCCATATCTACCAAAAATGCAGCCATAGGTACATTTTAATATACCCATGGTTTGTTCCCAGGTTTGAAGTTGTAGCTCAATTATTTTCTTAGTTATCCTGTACAAGATCCATTCTGTCAGTTCTTCTACCATATTATTAGTGATTCTGGACTCTGGAATTCATTGATTTTCACAGAATCTCATGGTAGTTGAGGTAATAAGGCATCTGTTAAGATCATTTCATCCAATCAGCTTGGTGAAAGCAGCATCACCAAGAGTAGATTTCCCAGGGTCATGCCCACTTGGGTTTTATGCATCTGTGGGGATGGAGATTCCACAAGATTTCTGAGTAACTTGTTGCAGTGTTTGAATCTCTTTTATTCAAGTTTCCAAACTGAAATTCTCCACACATCTTATTTTTCCCCACTCCCCATTCTTTTTCCCACCCCTACATACTTTACAGAAAAGCCCAGAAGACAGATACTTGTGCACCTCTCAGTCACAGACTTCAGAGAACAGAGACTTGTCTCTTGTGTTCAATATCTTTTGATTCTGGGGTACCAACATCTCCTTCACAGCCTCTCCCCCTTATCTACTCTGTTCCTCTCAAGCAGGTTTTAACAGGTAGTTTCAGTATTCCAGTTATATGTATTACCTCATCAGATTTCTCTTGTTTCATTTATGCAAAATTTCTTCCAGTTGTATTGGTTTGAAAGCAAAACCAGTGAGAGACTCCAAGTCAGAAGTACAATTTGATAAGAGAAAGAAGAAAATAAGTAAAATAAAGTAAAATAAAATAAATTCAATAGTAGAAAATACTGACAGAGTCAGAACACAACCTGACACCCTGTTAGGGTGGTAGTAGCAGTCCAGA
>VZUI01090042.1:0-17769 GCA_013401135.1 Cettia cetti
GATAGATAGATAGATAGATAGATAGATAGATAGATAGATAGATAGATAGATAGATAGATAGATAGATAGATAGATGGATGCACCATATACATATATATACACAATTTTTTTAAGAAGTACTTAATAGAATATATAATGATTATAGATAGAATATATATTTATTGATATAGAATATAGAATAGAATATATATTGATTGAATAGTTGTTTTGCAAATGTACACTAACTAGAAAAGCATTTGATATACAAAAAGAAGGAAATTTGTCAGGCAGTTTTGATACCTCAGATGTTTATCAGCAACACAGAGTCATGCCTGTTCTTCCCTTCCCCCTTTTTAGCTCGTCCCTACAAAACATGGGCTTAGAGGAGCAGAAAACCCTGTTGTAGTACCAATTCATTTTCTAGACTGCACAGCTCAGAATGTGTTCTGCCCATGGCTGCTAACTCCACCTCTGGGGTTGTATGTTCCTCTCCTATGTGACACAACATGACAGAAAACAAAGCCCGTATGAGCCCACTTTAAAATTTCATGTAGGTTTTTAATTAATTCTATTAGCTTCATGAATAAGGCAACTAGATATTAAGCAACACAAAGGTGACCTACCTGTGCCAGAATAGAGTTGCCCTTAAACATGTCCATCTGTATCTCTCAGAATGTGAGTTATACAAATAAGTTACTATAAATAAATAATCTGTTATCCGTGTTAATTATTATGATTTAATTATGGTGTCTTACTCCTTGCAGGCATATTTATGAGTTATTTTTTCTGTGTTGTCCCAGAGAACATTATTAATACAAGTCGAAGGACACAGTTTAGCCATGAATACTAATGACCCATTCAAAGTAAAGTTATGCATGAAATTCTATGAAGCAGTAGGTTTCACTCATTAATTCCACTTAGAGCACCACTATAGTTATGTTGTCATTAGTTAGCAAATACTGCATTGTGTATGGAAATACTGCCCTTCCCTACTTGCTGTAGCAATTTTTGATACATAAATATCACTCTCATATGTGTAATGTAGAAATCATGTATTATATTAAAAAACCCACTATATGCAGTATATTTGGAGTTGCTTTATATAGTAAGAAAGAAGGTATCATTTTCAGCAACAGAAAGATAAAATTCAGTCAATTTCTTCCAGAATGTAGAAGAAATTGGTGAAAAAATAATTAACTCTTTAATGGGAAGCTTTTATTAATTATATGTGTTTTACCCAATTTTTAACACGATTTTTTTAAGCTACTTAAAAATTTGGAATCAGTTGTCTCATAGGTGTTCTGGTTAGGCTGTCAGAGCAGCTTACTTTTTTTGCTTGTAATCAAGAACCAAACCCAAACAATGTTTTCTAGATCCTTTTAGTGTGATAATTGACTTAGTATCAGTGATTTATTCAAATGAAGAAACATAGATAGTGAAAGTAATTCTGGACACCCCAGAGATACTCCACCTAGACTGCAGATGCCGCTGCAAGAAGGGAGCCCATGTTTCATGGGTCTCTGTGCACATCTCAGGCTATTCAGGATATTTGGAATGGTGTTAGATGTCTATGCTTATGTTCACAACCTTCTTTCTAGGCATCAAAAAGCTAACAAGTTAGTTGTCCAGATTTCTTGTGTGATTAGGTGAAAGCCAGGAGCATTTCCAGAGTACAATTTTTCTTTTCCTAAAGTGGATGTCTAAGATAAGATGGATGCCCATTAGTTATGTTTCACTGGAGTAGGGTGTGGATAACCATCTTCCACTTAGACATGTCAGGCACACCCTGTGACTGGAGATGCCACAGATATGGCCTAGAAAAAAGCATGCCATTGAGAAAGAGCAGGTGCACCAGGATATCCTACAGAGACCTCTAAATTGTACCAAGCACCTGTGATGGCACAGCTGAACTTTAAAATGGCATTCAGGACGAGATTCAGGCATCTTAATATTGATGTCCATATTGTCTTCATTAGAATTAGATATTTCAGCTCCAACATGCTCAGAGGTGATGCAGGGCATAATGTTTTGCCTGGATGTAGAAACTTAGTGCCCTGAAAGACCCCTAAGAATATTTGATACAACCTTGCTCATGGACTTAGTAGACACATGTGAAATGGCATTTGGAGTCCAGGTGTCACATCCCAGGGCATCCTAAATGAGTGAGTGAACCTACACCACTGACAGTACAGACAGCAGTGTCGAGAGAGGTTTGCCCAAGACAACTGTGAGTATCATGTCTCAAATGTACCTAACTGCTTGTGTTTAGAAAACTGATTTGTAACTTTCACTTTTTTGATGAGATGAGTAATTCTGAGAGGACTGCTTACTGTATTAATCCTGATGGGGCTCTAGAGACCATAATGGGAACAGAGATACCCTTTAAAAGTATATATAACTGCTCTGTAATCACCTAAATTTAGATACATAGTCAAACAACACACTGAAAAAGGAAAAATAAAAAAGATTACAGATGTTAGAGACTAAAATCTCATTTGGAGTGGTTTTAAATCATGGTTTTATTCTTCCTCACTCCAGTTTCTCTACAAAACTTCAATTTAGAGTGAAAACTTGTGTATGTGTGCGGCTACACACATCAGCAACTCAACAAGTCACTGAAGAGACAAAGTGGTATGGGCTTTCACTTGCCTATGGATGACTTTTAAAACTTGTCAGTGTTGTCAAGCATTCTTGGAATGTTGTGCTTGAGTGATCTGACTTAAAATGAGTCCCGCATGTTTGGAAGTAGTCTCTGCTTTAATTCAGCTACTGTTCATTGTTAGAAGGCACTGGAGTAGTTAGGTGCATGCTCCTGCAGGAGTACTTTTCTTGAATTCATTAGTTTAGTGAGAAACCTCATAATTATTTTGAATCCTATTATGTTCTGATAGAAAGAGAGAAGTAGAGTTGCAACTGAGTGATTTAAATCCTGTTTATGCTCAAGTTTCCTGGCAAATTGAAAGTGCTTGAAATAGAGAAAGAAGTCATTACCAATGTGGGAGTTTTAGCAGAAATCTTTAAATGATAAAGACTGTATCTTTCCCTTTGATGTACATGTGAATCTTCCACTGAAGTCAACTGGAACAGCATTCATACCTTCTGGATCTGGATTTGTTTATAATCCTCTGAATTTTAAATTCTCTTTCCATTATATCAAGTTAGGGAGAGAGGATTAGTTGGCAGTATCTGAGAGCTTTAATTTTTTTTTATGGGATTTGCACATCTAGTAGAAAAGTAAATGAAAAATTGCGAATGCATTACTCATGAAGATGAGCATTTTAAAATGCGTCTTTTACAAATCTTGATTTTTGCATCAAGAACCTTCTCACTGTCTTTATCATTAACCAGTGGGTAGGAAAAAAAGGGATTAGAATTTCCAACAAAGAGAACCACTTTCTTTTGGATTGAATATACACAGACAAGGTTCATAAAATCTACATTTTCACATTTTGCCATTAGGCTTATGTAGAGGAGAGACTATCTGTTCTCAGTTGTAGGGTGTTTGAATTTCCCTTTGATGAGCACCATGATAGTTTTACAATATTTTATTGTTTATCCATAACAGTTAGTTTGAATACAGGTTACAAATATGTAGAAGATAATAGCACATTACAGAAAAACTTAGCATAATGCTCTGTTAAACCATGATCCCACAGAATTATGAGCAATAATTTAAATGTGTTTAATCTCCCACAGACTATTCAAGTAAAGTTTTCATTGTTAGTCAATTAATGTATTTCCCACTAATTTTAAAATAGTCTATTGTTTCAACAGGTTTAATCATGGACACGTGATGTTAGAATTCAAAATTTTTAGCTCCTTAATGTAAGGCTAAATGGATTGAAAGACCATAGGATTTATTAAGTTACCTGGTTGCAGACTGTAAGTGTATTTGTACAAAAGAAATAACAGATAATGAGCAAAATGAAAGATTGAGCACACAAACACTTCTGCAGTAATATGAAGAAGGTATTGGAGACAACAGTGACTTCTTTGGTTGCTGCCTGGAGGGTCACTGAAGGATTTTCTCAGACACAGCCTTTATGAAGGTATGTCCAAAATTTGTCACTGGAAATAAGGGGTCAAAGATTTAACTGTGAGTATTTTGGGATTTTAGGAGAAACTTGTGAGGATATGTAAACCTTGTTGTGTTTAGGGGAAACACTAAGGGTGTGAAAAGGAAAAGATGAGAGCAGATTATGGAGGAGCAAACATGGGAGAATGATGAAGTGGGAATAAATTTAAGATTTAAATTGGCCAGTGTGCTATTATCTCTGAGCCCAGAGCCCTGCTACAGCCTGTCATATTTTGCTACTATATCCCATTCTTATTTTTCTCACTGTAATTCAGTCTCCTCTATGTGTGATTGCTGCAGTCTAAGTGCCAGCAAGAGGAGAAAAGGTCACAACACCAGTAGGTCTAGGTCCCAGCAGCCAGAGGGGCCAGCATGCAGAACAGGGTTGGTTGGCAGCAATCAGAGACCTGTGGGTGCTTGTCTTGTCCCAGGGATTTACATAAGAACACCTATATTCAAGAGGTTAATGTTAAAACTATTCATTCAGGTCAAAACTATTCATTTAATGTCAAAAGCTATATGAATAGCTTTTGACATTAAAATTACATATTGCTTACTTTGAGCTGGACTTGCTCCAAAGCAGGAGGAGACCTGCATCTGGAAGGACTCAAGGTCTGAGTGAGTGTTAGGCAAGGAAGCCTGAGATCTGGGCATTGACATTAGGCATAAAATAGAGAGCCCATACAAAACCTAAGGGAACTGTAACAGAGGGACTGCCTGTGAGGTGAGTATGACTACATACACAAGACTGCAGGAGAAGATCAAAGAGGACAAGTTGTTGAGTGGGGGAAGGTCTGCACACAGGGAGAGGGGGCCCAGGGCTTGGGTATGGCTGTTACACAGAATTAGAGACTGTGCTGCTATTCAAGGCTATTATCACTGTGGGTATGAACCTGGAGAGTGAATTGGGGAATTTTCCTGTGAATTCTCTCCTGAATTTGGGTACTATGTGTGTGGGGCTGGTTTTCATTAGCAAACTTTAATCTTGATCGGCCAGAGGGGTGAAACTGGATATGGCCCTCTGTACCTCTGTTTTCTGGGAGTTTTCACAGTGGTACATATTCATGTCTCTAAAGACAACAGATAATACAGCCAGCTGCACTACTGTGCATGTGTGTGCTCCAGCCTCTCTGAAATGCTCACTGAGTGTTGCAACTGGCTGGACCTGTACATGGGCACAGCAGCAGCAGCCTCATCTGCTGGGATGGAGAGACCCTCAGGTGCTGAGACATCCTGGCTGGACTGCAGTGACCAGGAGGAAATACCTTTCATTTCCTGGACACTGCACCCTTCACATCCTTAACACTCAGCATCTTCATCAGCTGTTGTCAGTTCTGCCTTGTATATCTCCTTCAAGATTATTGTATCTGGCCTTTAAAAATCATAAATCACTTTTCCTGCTACAAATGAAATCAGAAAGCCTGATACAATGAAACTGACAGGTTTTGATTTTGAGGGGTTTATTTTTCATTTTAGACTTTGGAGACCTTGATGAATACCAGCCTTTTATCATGCCATCTAATAGAAAAATGAAGAATGCAAAAAGAATGCAAAGCAAAGCAAGGATTTGACCTTTTTCCAACAAAAAAAAAAACCCCTTCTTTAAACTGGCAATAGTTACCATATGTCAAAACTTAGAAAATGCTAAAAATTAAAAAGGAAAAATAAAATTGATAATTTTATAGATTAAGCTACTAAAATCCCCAGCCCTATAACTCCTTAAAATCTGAGAAGAGATTTTTTTTCTTAAAAACACATTTCTTTGAGAGGAAAAAAATCCAACCCAATTAAATCCCAAATAATAAAAGATAAACCTTTGCAGAGTTTAATAGCTTTGATTTACAGATATTGAAAGAAAATTCTACTCATGGAAGCATAATTTTTATACTGATATCTTGCTTTTTCTCTAAGCAGCCAGCAGACACCAAAGATAGAATAAAGATTTATATGAATATTTCTTCTGTTCTTACATTTAAAAACTTACATTATTTCTGTTCTTGCCACTCTTTGAGTTAAACAGCTATGGAGGTCCTCTTAAGACATCAGGCTGTTTGGATAGAAATTAGAATTTAATTCCACTGGTACCTGGACAGTTCTTCCTTACCATGCTGGCTTGTAAAATGTTTTCTGAGCTATTTACATCATTTTACACAGCTTGCTCAAATTCAGAAAAAAAAAATTCTAATGTAAATTACTAGGCATTGTAGGGTCAGGTCCAGATCCAATGAGTTATTTAAACTTCTACTTAGTTCTTCTATTGCCCATTTAAACAGCTAGGAATCTAAATATGGGCTAGAACAATAAATTATCAACTGTGTTTGAGACTCAGGTCTGCACTGTGATGCAAACTTATCCTCAATAAAGGCCAAAATCATTTTGTCGTGAAACTGTGGCTAATTAGGATGCTACCAGTTGTCTAGACAATCACAGTTGCCCTGAAACTACTCTTGGAAATAATTAAAATCGATGGCCTTCAGCCCTGTGATGATCTTTGCAACAAGGGAGCATAAACTCTTACAGTCCACTCGGCTCTGTATACTCTCATCACAAAAGACTCCTAATAAAAGCCAAGGAGCTAGCTTTATTAGTTACTCAATGCTATTAGCAATGTGTTTCACATTACTGATTTTGAATTCACTATGTAGGAATGCTTTTTCTTTTTTTCATCTCCCAGCACAATTGCATTTGAAGTCTCTGCATGATAATGATGTAAAAGCCAAGGAGCTCTCAGTATAGACTGAGCCTACTGCTTCATACCCCGAATTACTCACAATTTGCCAGTGGAGTGTGTGAGTACACAGGTAATAATCCACTATTGCTCCTAGGCCAGACTAATCTAAGCTTCTATAAAAGCTGAAAAAATGGTAGGGCAGGAAAAAAGGAGAAGAAATTTTAATCTTAGCTCACACAGCTTTAGCAGAGTATCCACTCATACTGGCAGAAATGTCAAAAAAAGCAGTGCCACACAGTGTTCAAATTTCAAAATTGCTTGCAAATTTTCACTGAGCCATTTGTGTTCTTATGAGACAAATATTTTCTCACTTTGATCTTTCTTCCTTTTTTTTTTTTTACACAAGTCAAATTGCTGCTGAACTTTGTGCTGAAGGATTGAGAACAGGGTGTGAGAACTGGGTGGGGAAAAATGGCTGCAGCACAGCCCAGTGGGCACCTGTCACCACTTCCCAATATATGTCATCAAGGAGAGTGAATGAGATTTAGCTAATCTGCCCTTTTACACAATGATGAATCTACATAAATTCAGTGCCACTGATTACATTTATGTCTGTGGAAATCAAGTATTCTGTTTTGTCCTTCCAGAGCTTTCCCTCCTAGCTTCAGGGCACTTTATTGAACAACCTCCATGCACCCTCAGCAATGCTCCTGCCATCATGTCACTGCCACAGCTGTTAGGAAGTTGAAAAGAAGCCTTCTGGGTATGGCTTTTGTACACACCTTGAAACAAATTACATTGAACTTTGCCAAAAAAATCATTTTAGTGAGTAGGAAAATGTCTGTGAGTATCAAATGCCATCAGAATTACCAGCTAATATTCATTGCTGAAATAAGATTGCAACAAGTACTTTGATCCTTTGAATGCCACCTGACAACTTCTTTAACATGATGTTTCTTAGATGTGGCATGCATTGCTGTTATAAACAAATTATAACAATTTCTGTTCAAGAATTTCCAACAGTTGAAACACATGCCTGTCTTTGCCAGTCAAAGCAACTTCTAAGCCAAGTACTATCCAAGTTTTGCTCAAAAGAATTAAAAGTTAGCTTTGAATCCTGGAACTTGACTTGCTTATCAAGGTCTGATGATGAGTCTGCATGCATCCAGTGTGAAATTATACCTCTGGAGAAGGTGATGCTGTTGTTCAAAAATTGATTGCTTAGCTAGATAAATTTATGATCTTCCAGAAAAAGCATTAATCACCAAGACACACTAAAACCAGTGGATATGAAGACAATGGCAAAAGTTTATGTCTAAGTATAGGGAGCCCTGGCTAAACAATTATTTTCTTTTCCATAAAGTTGAAGAGCAGATATTAATATCATTTCAGATAAGATTGATCACTATTCAGGAGGTCATGTATAGTAGGCTGTGTATTAGCATCACAGAAAGGTTTCATTGCTGCTCTGAGGATGCAGTGTGTCTTGCTGCAAAGAGATAGGTGATTTACCAACTTTTCAAAACAAAAACATAACCCCTTCAGGCAAGACCAGGCACAAGAGATGGTTCTGTTCCCATCTGACAGAAAGGAGCAATGCCCATAGCAAAGCATGTTTCTAACAGCTTGTTAACAGGTGAACTGCAGCAGTTCATGATACTGTTTAGAAAACAGGGAGGCTTTACAGTATTTTCTGATGCAGAATTTCTGTAAATATTGTGGAGAACCTGGCAGTCAGTGAGTATTAATTTGAGTGGGAAAGAGACTACAGGACGAGGCTACTAGTAACAAAACACCTAAAGATAACAACTGATCAAGTTACAGGTAATTAATTACTATCCATTTGATTGCAGTCTCTAAAGAACTATTTTTATAATATAAAACCAGTTACAGATTGTTTTTACATGTAGTCAGCTGTTAAATCGTCAGAAAATTTTCTTTATAGTACAAGTGGTTAGCTTTACCTTTTACTATAAAAAAAGGGGGAAAAAATGGTGTCCTATAAATGGATCCAAAAGTGACATTACACCTTTGTGGTGTTCAGAATGGTTAGTGTCAGTGTTTTATAAGATGATTGTTTTGTGTTTGCTTTTTTTTTTCTCTTTTGTCAAAGGACAATTGGATGGGTTAGGCTTTATATATCCTCTTTTCCTTCTAAAAAGAAACAGGAAACATAGCATTTAGTTGTGAAAGAGACTAAAATGAAAGTATTTTGTGGCAGATGGGATTTTTATGAGCTGTTTGTCACTATATACCAGTCTTGTTAAGGAGAAATCGTTTTCTGCTTCATTACACTAAGATAGCTCTGTTTAGGGTTCCACTCAGCTGTGAAATTACTTTAAAACTTCTATAAGGAATAGAGATGGGATTTTTTTATAAAAAAGAAAAGATGCTAACACAGTATAAGGATTGGAAATAAAATGGTCAAACACATTGTTTTTTTTAGTAGCAGAGGGGAATATAGAAATGTTGCATTGCATACTTGTACTTAATCTTCTGGTTTAAGATAAAAAGAGGCTCCAGAGTACTATTATTTTCTACACCTAAAAAAGGTAACATTCACATTAGTCTACATAAAAAGACCAAAAAGTTATTAGGGGAAAAATTAAAACTATACTGAATTCTTTATGCTGCTTTTGAGGCAGATAAAGTACAAACAAAAGAATTAGATGGACACAGATATAAGTATGAAAATACTGGGCCCAGATCCTCATTTGCTGTCCATCTATCAACCCTGGCAGGACTGTGCTGTGCTTATGCTTTTCTTGAGTGTAAGCTCTGAATCCTTAGATCTTTACATCTTTCCCTGGGCAATTACAATTTAACATACTCCCCATAACCTCCCTCTGTGGTACTTCATCACTGTAACTATGTTTCTGTCCCTTTTTTCCATGTTATTTCTTTTTCTCTCTTCTTTAATGCCACATCAAGCCCTTATTCTATGATATGAACTCTGCATAATCTACAACTCCTTCTTTCTTAGTGTTTCTTGTCATGCTTTTGTGGAACATTCATCATGAAAGAGACTTGTCACAAGGTAAATCTGGGTTGCAAGGACATGGTTGACCCATCTACAGCCAGGGGTCAAAAGCCACTTAGTATGCAGCTCCTTTTTGTCCTGCCCTGCTTGCACTGGTGTGAACTCAAAACTTTGGTGTATGCTCATGTAAAAAAGGTTGATCCCTGTCAGCCACTCAACCGCTATGTGTGTTTTAAAAATTAGTATATCCAAGTGTCTGACCCTAACTCCACTGTCTCAGGTCAGCTTCTGGGAATGGTCTATTATTTTAGCAGCTGGAAACTTTCCCTCAACCTTCAAGGTAATTTTCAAGCTCTCTACTTCTAATATTGTGTAGGCTATGAGAAAAGACACATTCTCTGAATTTCCTATTTTTTCTATCAATGGGCAAAAAAGAAAAGAATTTGCACCTGCTGTTAAGAGTGTTGCGCACCACAGTGTTCTGGGAATGATTGCACCTGGAGAAGGCCAAATGATCTGTTTCACTCAGCCATTCCCAATCTCCTACTTCTTCTGATACAATCTTCACCAATGTTGTATTTCCCTTATGACTCCCCAGCAGGAGAATTTCTAAACTTCTGGATTCTACATTTAATTCATCATATTCCACAGAACACTTCCTTAATGTTGGAAAATCTCAACAGGACATCTATATGTGAGGCAATCACACCAGACTCTATTATAACCAATGGATAAAACAGGCACTTAATACTGTTATTTGTCTACCTATGGGTTACAACTTTTTTGGATGAGCTGAAATATGGTCAACTCTCAGGCAGAGTAAGCCCTTCTGAAAAAGAAGGTATTAGCTGACAAATATTAATGAGCAGGTTATCCATTGTATTACTCCAAGTTTTACAAAGAATACAATAATTGTTTAGTCTGGACAAGAACATTTAAACAGGGGCAACTTGTGCTTGAGAAATTTTTATGTAAAAAAACCCTTTGGTACATATTTTCTTTATGCATATGCATTTACAAGAGTGACATGAGTATGAAATAACTTCTAATCTTTTGAAGGGCCTTGGCTTTCAAGTTTACTTGTGTATTCTTCTTACTAGTTAAAAAAATTATCTCCAGATCATGTTTGCCATGAAGAACTGATTATTTGAAAGTGTGTCAATTAGGTGTTAACCTGCACAAAGAAATCCACTGGTCAACAGTGAATTTTTCCTTTTTGAAGGAAAAAAAGTCATATGGATTAGCTTTAGACTTATCTTGACTAGTGAGAAAAAAAGGCATTTAGACCTTTTTTGCATAAAAATCATTCATTATACAACTGTGTAAGCAGAACTTGTGTAAGCAGAATTGTGTCTTTTATCAAAGGTCCATTTCCCTGTGTACAGAAATAAATAAACAAACAAACAAACAAATAAATAAATAAATAACAAGATAGCAAACTCCAGAAAGAAGTTCTGAGACTACCTCTTTTTTTTATGTAGTAAAAAAAAAAAAAAATCATGTCATACCATTCAGTACTGAGATGGAACACCAGACAAATGCTCTGGATTATTCTTAATTTTGGGGACCTTTCTGTATTGTTGTCATCTTTGTAGAAAAATGTTGTGCTTGCTTGAGCAATTCCTCACATATTTGGGGGTCATTGTTTCTTCTAGTCATGTAGCTAGTGGTGCATGGGAAATGCTTACTAATGCTTTTAATACACTTAAAAGTACTGTTATTTTCTCCCAGTATATGAGAATAAAATTATGTTATTGAGCATAGGTTTTTCTGTCCAAGTGAACTAAAATTAGAAAAGACAAAATAAGTAGCAAAAAAAGGATAGAAAAAATTATTTTTAACTGTGCTTTTGAGCTATTGAAATCAAAATAGATCCTACCTTAGACACATTAAACAGTCTGAAATTAGAGTCTTAACTGATAGAAAAAGACTTAACTCTGTGACAGCCAAAGGCAGTTTATCTAAGCTGAAGATCTGTTTTACAATATTTTTCTCAAATTATGTTCCTAAGCTATTAACATGACTAACAAGGAAGTCAAAATCTGTCCTTTGGCCACTAATTACAACCTGATGTGTGGCACGCTAACTGAAGTCATATTTCAAACTTAACATACTTAAAAACTGTGAAAAGGCTTGAGAATCCAGTTAAGGAAACTTTAAATGACTAAACTCACAATTTGAAAGTAAAGAAGCAGTTGGTTTGCTTGCCTACAGAGAATTTGCAGGCAGATTTTATTATGAAAAAGTGCAAGTCCTCCAGGCTTAGTGACAGCTGAATTCTACAATATGCTCCATTTGGCAGTAACTCTTAGAAGAAATATATGTATCCTTTTCCTGTAAGAGATAGGTGTTACTTCTTCAGTATTACTGGTGCTGACTATAAAAGCTTCCATCATCAAGATGAAGAACTAGATAGTTACTCTCAGGTGGCTCTACTAGATAGGCTTTTATAATCTTGCTATACTTCAGAATGTCAGGAATTTCTTTATTTCAAAAAATGTAGAAGGATAAAACTCACAAGAAAGGAAATTAGAATTAGAGGAACTATCTAAACTTTTGAGAAAATCTATTTTCCTTGCTGTCCTGAATCACTTCATCTGTTTCTCTGCTTTCTTTCTTTAAGTTCCAAATTTCTCAATGCAGTATCTAGGGGAATAACTGAGTTTGTTTGTTGTTTTGGTTTTGTGGTTTTTTGGGTTTTTTTGACTTGGGATGTTACAGCTGTAGATTTTTGAGGTTAAAAATGAAAATCTTTTAAAATACCATAGGTCATTTATTTCCCCTATTCAGACTGTTTCCTAGACCTGGAAGTGCTGTCTTTGTCTTACACAAGGGGCAGCAGCAATTATGCATGGGTCACAGAGAGGCCTAAGCATACATTTGTTGGGAATTGGCAACTTCTGGAAAGACATATGCATTTCCATAATTTTTTTATTACTTCTTAGAACATAATTCCATAAAGAGTATATAAATTACCAGTTAGAAGACCTTAATCATTAACTAAGTGCTGTTAGCAGGTGCAGGTGTTCACACTGAGACTGAATCTTCAACCAAGATTTTGTTTAAGTCATGACTCTTAAATGTGGGAGCAAGATCCACTCTGTTAAATGACAGACAAATATTGCTCAGAGAGCAGTTATAAAAAAAGACTGAAGTGGCTAAATGCTTTTGAAGTGTAAAGGACTTCTGAATCCAGAGGTCTTCTTATTTGCCATTCTATAATCTCTTCAGTGAACATAAACATGATTTTTTTTATCTGAAACTTCCCTACATTGTTTCTGTGGTTGCTCACTGTTATCTTAGGCAAGCTGCTGGGTGCCTTAGCTTCAGAGTTGCATAAATGGAGTCTGGCAGAGAGCCCATGAACAACCCGATCTGACAGGGATCCACTAAGGCACCATTCAGCACAAGTAGTACCCTTGGCAGGGGTACTTGAAGCTTGGGGAAAAGTAAGGACCTATTCAGATTCAGAATAAAGTGACTCAACTAATTTTTCTCAAACATAGTACTCTAGTGCCATTTCAGTGACCTGGAATATTCCACCTCTGCCCTAGCCATGTCCCTGGGTAGTCACAGCTACCCAAAACCCCATGTCATCCCTACTTTGTGCATATCTTGTACACCACAGGCAGTGTTATCTCACTGTAAGAAAAGTAGACAAGGCTCCAGGGAACATGGTTTAGTGGTGAACTTGTCAGTGTTAGGTTTACAGTTGGACTTGATGATCTCAATGGTCTTTTGCAACAAAAATGATCCTAGCATTCTATGATTCTATGACTTGAACACTTACATTTGAACAACCAAATCCTGCCCTAAATTACCAACCTTGCTGTTGAAATATTTTCCTTCCTTCATTCTTTATTCTCTCTCACTAATTTGGTGACCTCTTATTTTTCTCTTTTTTTTTTTTTTTTTTTTTTTAATATCTTGGATAAATTTTCAGTTAGGAGATGGCATGTTTCTTAAATTCACAAAGATCAGACACTTTAGAGGAAGCCTCTGAAACTCTGGGGTCAGTTTCTGATCAGACAGCAACATGCTCAGACATCATGTGCTATAAAGGATTTAGAGCAAAGAAAGAGGAGAAAACAGAAAATGTTTATACGCAAAATGTAAACATAAATGCACAAAGAGGTATTTTTTTAAGGAGGTAGCAGCCTTCTGTTGTAAGAGACAGCTGGGCAAAAGAATGTGACTTTCCAATTTTTTGAGAAAGGGTGAATAGGTATCAAAACTGAATTTGAAGTAAAGCAAATGTAGTCATTTGCCTATATACTGAAAGCTCCGGGTCTCAGTTCACACTGAGGATAAGCAGCTTGGAACACAAGAGTACAGCCAATGAATATATTTCTGTGAGTGGGTGAAAATGGGTGAAATACATAGTATTTACTCTAGGAAACTGAAAACCTTTTGTCTCTACAGGCCTTATCTGCTGTCCTGTTCTGGCTGGACTGCAATGGCAACTTTACTATTTATCTTTCTTTTCTCTCATAGGTATGAACAACCCTAGGCCACTAAGCTTGCTATTCTCAGCCACAAGCCAGGGACTACTGTTTTCTTCTGCAAGCCTGGTAAACAAGCTGAGACTCAAGTATATGTTGGGGAAAAGATTTTTGAGCATGGATAGTAAAGGGATTTAGACTAAAATAATTGACTTTTCTTCAAGCATAAGGAGTAAGTACTGGGGATTAGTGTTCCGTGTATTTTTTTTTTCCTTTTTGATAAGTCTCCTGTTGTCAGTGTGTTTTTTATTTAATTAATACCACAAACAGTAAATCATTTCCTTGTTTCCAAATTATGACAGCTTTAGCCACTTTTAGAATAAGAGCTGTAGTAGCGTGAAAGAAAATCCAAACAAATGTATGCTTCAAAATGATTATTTCACCCTAGAGACTTAATTTACACAAAACAGATTAGCAGAATACAGTAAAATTCCCATTAAAACATAAGTCATCAATTTTCTGTTGAGTGAAGCATAACTTAAATTATGAGGATTTAATTATAGTAATTATTATACTGTTGGGGTTGAAAGGTGATTCATGTTCTGAGCTTGATTTTTTTTTGTGCTTCTTTTTCAGTATTTCTCATTAGCTTCACTCCAGATGTTCGCAAAAATCTTTCTCTTGCAAGAGTAACTGAGTCACTCCATAACCATGACTTTGTTTTCCCAGAAGCTGGTTGAATTTTGAAGGTAATCAAATAAGAAGATGTTTTTGAAATACAGAGCATGTCTCTGGTTAGTGCAGTAGCTCACACTTGGCACCTAGGGATCTGCAGGGATTGCTCTGCAACGGTTTAGCATGCAAGACTGCCATTTTGAAACAACTTCCTACTTACAGATTTCCCTGCCACAGGAGTATGCTGCCTCCAGCTTCCCTTTTCCCTCCAGCTGATTCTTGTCTGCAGACTGACCAGCAGCTTCACTGTGGTCTCTCAGTGCAACTATTACATTTTTGCACATGGTGGTTGTACGCAGGTGGGGGTTGGTCTCTTTCTCCAGACAGCAACTGAGAGAACGAGAGGACACAGTCTTAAGCTACACCAAGGGAAATATAGGTTGGCTATTAGGAATATTTTTCTTACAGAAAGGGTGATAAAGTATTGGAATGGTGTGCCTGGGGAGCTGGTGGAGTCATCATACCTGGGTGTGTTTAAAAAAATACTGGATGTGGCACTCAGTGCCATGGTTTAGTTGAGGTGTTAGGGCTGGGTTAGGCTCAATGGTCTTGAAGGTCTCTTCCAACCTTCTGTGATACTGTGATTCCATGATGTGTCCCCTCTTCCTATTACTTAGCACCCTTATTCCTCTTATTCTGGCTTTGCCCTCTGTCTGGAGGGAGTGCCAGGCTGCCAGCATGACATCATCTCTTGTGCAGCCCCCCTGCTCAAAGCAGGGTCAGCTCTGAGCTCAGACCAGGTTCCCTCAGAAAATGAGCTTGAATGTTTCGTTCATCCTCTCAGCTAAACATGGGAAAATCACCTAGATGTTTCCCTTTTAATTTATACCCTTTATAAATTGCTGCCAACATATCTGTCTGGGCCTAGTTTTCCATCACCTCTAGGTATATAAATAATTAGTCCTGTACTCTCAAGGAGCACAAGGCAAACGGAAAGCTTAATTCTGATTTTGCATCTATATTTATGTTATGATTTTCCCATTTTCAGGCTTGATTTTTCAGGCTTCCTAGAAAAGATATGTGTTTCTGTAACATATTATTTTTCAACTGATCTTTAGTAGTAATTTTACTACTCTTTGGTAGCCTTTATTTTCAGAATCCAAATATTTTTAGCATGCTGTGGTTTAAGGGAATAAAGGTGGGTTTTAAACTCCTATATACTGGGATTATCATTCATGCCATATAAAAGGTGAAGTTAGAAGGACAGCTTTCAGTTCAAAGTTGTCTTCTGATTAGGCAAAGAGATCAAATTGAACTATGAAGGATTCCAGTTTTAACACAGTAACTTAAATCAGTATTCATACACTGAAAATTATATGAAAACCCTTCCAGTTACGCAATGTTGGATTTAGTTTTTCTAAACAACAGGACAGGACTGTCGGGAGACGTTCCTTGAGCTTTTATTGCAACATCAGCCTCATTGCAGGGTGAGACAATTGAAAGATGGTAACAGCTCACATCTTTCCAACAGCAGCCTTTGCAAAATAGTTCACAAAATACAAAATCCCCAACCATGACAATTATTATTGTGAGGCTGCCAAAGAGACAAATCCTATAACCGACTGGGATCACTAGGTCCCTATCCTCTTCAGACACCCTCTGAATCTCAAGAGTTGGAAATTCTTAGTTCTTTGACAAAGAATTTTGTGCTCAGTTTCAGTACCAGGGAGATCTGTGTGTGCGATAGATGATGGACAGAACCATCAAAGAAGCCTTTTTCATCCATGAGAGAGATGTTGGAAATGAAGTTACAGAGAATTCTCAAAATCTTAAAGAGAGATCACAAGACCTTGTGCAGTTGCCTGCTGACCCCAAAATAATGTACACAAGTGTAAACATAGATAAAGACTTTGAATTAAGACCTTGGAACAGACAAGACTTATCAAAACAAGAAATAGTGTTTACTACTGAATTTGACATATGTCCTTAGAATAGACCAGGTCTTTTGCAGTATTAGAATTATTGTAGTTTAAAGTAAAAACGCTAAAACAAGCAAAAGAGGTGCTTCAGATAAGCAAAAAGAAATTAATTAGTGAAAGACTTTAAAGTTAGTTAATATAACCTTATGTAAAAAAGTTGTAATGCTGTTTTGTTAGATGAAAAAAAGATGCACTGCAGTAGAAGTCTGCAATGCAGGATAGTTAAAAATTGACAAAGCTATTAAGAGTGTTTCTTTGTAGTTGTACTGAGAGGGGGAATTGTGGGAAACAGAAAAAGCAAAAAACCTCTCAGAGCTGTGTAGAAGGCCTAGAGATAGAAAGATACAGGAACAAGGATGTGAAATAATAAAACTGTGCTTCTATGCTGTGTAGAGGTAGGCCCTAGGAAGCAGAAAAATATGTCAAGCAATATAATACAAAAGTTTAATAATGATGCTCTGTGCTTTGTTTATAGAGTATAAAAAGTTTCTGAATAGCAAAAAAAAAAAAAAAAAAAAAAAAAATCAAGCACCCATTGTTAGATACAAGGTGTAGGTGTAGTTCTAATGATTGGTTTTTGCAGATGTCTGTAAGATCTTAATTTGCTATTGGTTTGAAAACTTTTAAAAGGTCTTGCAACAAAGAGAACTTCAGCTGCTGCTGGCAAGATGTGAGCTGTTGCCATCTTTCAATTATGTCATCCTGTAATGAGGCTGATGTTGCAATTCAGCTCAAGGAATGTATCCCAGCAGTCCTGTCCTGTTGTTTAGAAAAACTAGATTGTCCTGGTTTAGAGAGACAGGTATCCACCAGGGAAAACTGGAGTTTTCCTTGGAATGGAGAATGTAAACCCCCCTCCCTCCAAATTATTATAATTTTGCAATTAAGGGCTTTCAGGCAAAGCTTTGGGAATAGGGATAGCAGTTCTTTTACTAGGAATATTAAAAAGAATACAAATGTAGTAGTAC
>VZUI01090045.1:0-35220 GCA_013401135.1 Cettia cetti
AATTGTTATTGTTTGTTTGCATTGTTAGAAATACTAGTAAAGAACTGTTATCCCTATCCCGTAACTCTGCCTGAAAGCCCCTTTAATTTCTTAAATTATAATAATTCGGAGGGAGGGGATTTGAATTCCACATTTCCTAAGGAGGTCCTGCCCCTCCTTAGCAGATACCTGTCCCTCAAACCAAGACAGTCCTCCAGTAGTTTAATTATAAAATGTTCCTTTTCAAAAATAACATCTGTTAAGCTAATATACAGAAAATACAATTTTTACTTTAGTTCCAGTTTTGAAACCAAAAGACTGCCTTGTACAGATGAATCTTCATAGCCTAGAGAAGGACTTCAGGCATACTAATAAAATGTGATTATCAGTTTAAATCTCCCTTAAAAAGCAATCTTTGGTGTCTCTACCTTGTGTTAAAAATCTCCTTAATTGTTGCATAAAATCAATCTTTGGGCTCCTTTTGTTCTCTTTCTGTGCTAAGCATGTGAAAACTCCAGATTTTAAAAGCCATCAAGGCCTACATAATGGGACACACAACAAAGAATAAGCCTATGTTGTGTCAAAGCTACTTCAGCATAGCTGGTTTTCATGCAGCAAAATTTGGGGGACACTGGTTCAGAAAGCAGAGTTTCTCTAACTTTTCCTCTTGCAAAAACAAGTCTTAAACATTTTTGTCTTAAAAAACCTTTTGTCTTCCCTTAGATTTTCCACCTAGAGTGGGCGATATTTATTCCTGTTCTCACATCAGAACAGTACACAAAGGCAGTTTAAGATGGTTAATTTCTCTTACTACCTGGAAGAAAAGAATGCTACCTCAGCATCTCTCCCAACTGAGTCTTGTTGATCACTGCCACCAATCTTTTAAAATCTAGTGGTCAAGCTAAAGAAAAAATCCATATTAATAAGCGAAATTGAGTCTGTGGTAACCAGGAAATTTGGGCACTTGAGGCTCATTCATATACTAATCACACTAGTACTATACTTAGAGGAAAACTATGTGTTGGTTTCCATTTTATTGTTGTTAGTTTATTTGGTGGGGTTTTTTACATAATACTTGATTTCAGTCCTGATTTGTGTTGGATTCTTTGTTAAAAAAGATAAAGGAAGGGATATAGCATGTAATATCATTTGAAACCAAAGGTATTTCTGCTTGGTGTTGCAGAGCGTAGTATAGACAAGGCTAGAGCAAGAGCTGCAAGAACTACATTATAAAACAGTACAGTTCCAGAGCTAAACAATGTGACATTGTCAAATACTAGGAATGAAGGTCCCTCTTCCTTAAAACGTTATGAGAATTCAAAAGGGAAAAAAAAACCCTCTCCTGAGGTTTAGCAAGTGTCTTAGGAGAGGACTTACATTTCATCCCCTCTTATAATTTGCTACTTGTACAACCACCACTGTCCTTGCAAAACTGTTAGTCTGTGGCCACACAGTTAAAAAAGTCACTGCCAAAATGCATTCACAAGCAGAAAAGAGCTGTCTGCACCAGTTTCAGATAGCAGTCATGGGCACAACACACCCAATGTGCCTGCATATGATATAGTTTCCCTCAGAGTCCCTGAAGTCTACATGTGAAAAAACTGATGCAAGCTGTTGTGGTTGCCTGTGCAGATACTGGACATGCTCAGATACAAGGAGTCCTTTGTTTTCTAATGGTTCTTCTCCAGATGCTTGTGGTTATACAAACCACAAACACAACTTGCCTCATCTTGAGCTGAGCCTGAGCATAAATCTCAAGATGAAAATTACATTTAGCTAGAGAAACTCTAATCTGTACTATAAAACAGTAGACTGAAGACAAAGAGTACAGTTCTCCCATTTTCAACAGCTCCCCTTGGCATTGGAGAGGCCTTAGAAGAAGGACTTTCACCTCAGAAGAGGAAATCAGGGGAGGAGAGACTAGCAGGAGATGGAGGAAACTGCTGCAAGCAAAAGGAGAGGAAGTCAGTTAGAAATGTCACAGTGACCTCTCTGGGGCAGTCCAAAAACTGAAAAATTGAGAAGTATTTAGTCATATTCCTTTTCTGACCACACAAAACATTGCTCAAAATTTGACCCTTCCTCTGCTGGAAAAATCAACAATCTATCTGCAATATAAGCAAAATAATGCTTGCTGGCTTTCTAAAAAAGCAAGCTGTAGCTGTGCTCTGCAAGGCAAGTGAAATGCATGCAGTCAAGGAATGGGGACTACTCAGACTCCTGCCAGTGCCTCGAGCAATGAGCGAGCACCCATGAGTTATGGTTCTGCAGCAATTCTCAGTTTGCCATGAGAGAATTAGTGCACAACAGGAGTGAAATCACTACCCTGAGACCTGGTTTTATCAGCTTCAAGAGATACAGATTCTAAATATTCAATAATAGAAATGATGAGTTTTTGCATCTTTGTGCAATGGTATTTTTAAGCCCAGGACCTTTGACCTACACTCATGCTCACATTCCCGATACTAAATGCAAAAATGAATTGTAACAAATTTCCTTCAAAAATTTAATTTTCTGAAGCAATTATTTCACTGTTCTTCACACACATGGAGTTTCAGCCTAATGCACCAGAAACTCCAAGCAAGGTCAGCTGCAAATGAGATTCTCATACACAATAAATTCCCTCTTCATTAAATGAAGTTTCTAAGTTTTATTCCTGAATTTCATGTTTTTTTGCCTCCCAAAATGATTTTCTAATATGTCACAAGAGAAAATTAAATTTCTAAATCTAACAAAAATTATAACAAATTCTTTCCCTTGTCCTTACCACTCAGGTTTGGGCCAAGATAAATCACAGGTGTGGAATGAAGGTTTAGAAGTGTCAGATTAAGAAACTCTACCTTTTAACATCAAAATTACACATTTAGAAATCAGAATGTGTCACAAAATGGCACTTAGGAGAAATAAATATTATTAAAATATAAGAAGCAAATATTTCCTCTCTAGCAATTTCTTACTTCATTAGAATTTTATACTTCTTAGAAAAATGCTAGAAAAGTTTTCCTTGTGTCTATTATTTGAAAAAAATTATGCATATATCCATGTGCATGTTGCTAACCAGGGAGCTTTAAGAGAAAGTTTCTCACTAAATGTGGGAGCATTAATGTCCCTATGACTTCCCTCATTACATTCATTCTTCAAATTTCCTTTCAAACCAGTTTCAAATAATTTTCTGTAGCATGCAGAAACTATGCTCGGTAATAATCATGTATTGCCTATTCTTCACATAGGTTTTTATAATACAGGTTCTAGGGAACATACTGTGAAATGTTTCATGTTAAATTATTCACATAAAGTAGCAGAGTCTTACAACAGTAGTGGTACTGCATGATTGCCTTGAATTCTGGGGTGGTTTTAGATGCTTGAAGGGACCGTTCTCAAGGAACCAGAGATGTAAGCAATAGTTTTCATTTATTTTAATATAATACTTTCTCAAGCAGTAAGTTTTTCAGCCATTGACAGAAGCAGCGCAAAGTGTGTGTGTGTGTGTGAGTATGCAATATTGATTAATTCATCACTATCTGCAGAGCATGCTTCAGTTACAATATCTCACAGTAAATTGTAGAAAAATCATCAGAATCCACTGCTCTCAGCCACTGGGAAAAAGATCCTGAATGTAAGGAAGATGCATGCATTTAAAAAAGGCATTTACAATGCATTCACAAGAACAAGAATGATATATATATGCCAAGGTTTACTAATGACTGTGGCTTTTATGAAGAGGTTGGTATTAGCTAGATAAATCATCTGCATTCCATTTTATCAGGCTTTCAAATGCAATTGATATCATCCATCTAGACCACACAGGTCTATACTTCAGGTAAAAATCAAAACAAAGCTGTGTGGTCTAGTTTGTTAGCACGGTAAAGACAACTTATTGTTAAGCTTAAGATAAGCCTCTGCATTTAAATCTATTTATACCAGTCTTCAATAAGTATGCCTGGGTTCTTTCTTACTTTCCAGGTCAAAGTCACAAAGGCTGTCACAGGAAGGTGTAAATTACACCCCTTTGCTATAGCAAATCCCTTTGCAGAAGGGATGGAGTACATTTCAGCACAAAACAGTGAGCTATTTCACTGCTAACTTCTCTCAGGATTTCCACTACAGAATAGAAGAGTGGGAAATTTAATTTTGATAAAGCTGTCAGTGGAAGTCATTGAAGAATCACAGACCTTGACCACCCCACTTTTATGTCAGAATTGCCTACTTTTAAAAGCTTATACTATCCCTTCATGCCAGGTAACAAAGAGAACTATAAAAAGAGATTGCATCTTGTTTGTGATCCCATTCCCTCTAAGAAAGGCAATTAAAACAGCTTCTATTTACTTTCCATGGAAGCGAATCAGTTAAGTGAGAAGAGTACTGTATGAATCCACCCATTTAACATCTCTCATGGAACCAAACTACAAATGCAGCTATAAAAAACCCTAATAATTAAAACACCTATGTCTGAGGGCCTATTGAGATGTAATAGTCTTGGTATCCACAACAATGTAAATTTATTTTCTGCCCTGTCACCTTAGTTCTTGATATACTATTCCCCTCCCATACAAACTCACTCTCTGTGACACTCTCCCAGCATAGACAATGGAACAACAGAGAGAATCAGGCTTCACAATACTTCAAAAACTCAAAATAACTCAATCTGTCTTGTTATAACACAAAAAGCTGCCTTGAACTGAGAGATACTTAAGACTTCTAAAATGATTACTTGGAAAAGGAGAAGAAGGTGCTGAGTTCCATTTCCATTCCTCAGAGCCTTCTAATGAAACAGGACATTTCTGGCTGAGTTTTGTATGTGCACCCTGGTGTGCTTCGGAAAGCCTGGGCACATGACCAAACTCAGTTTGCAATCCTTTCACAATTACAACTGGTCAAGAGGGTTGACTTATGTCTGCTATTTATAACTTATGCCCCATGGCTTCTTGTTAGAGAGCAGGCTGTGCTGAGAGCTGTGTGATTGATAGTGAGTTAATGATTCCATTGTCTGCGGTAATGCAGAAAGTACAATTCTCATGCATCAAACTGAACAGGAGCTTTATCACCAAGGCTCTGTGCTTTAAAGTGGTGCTGTCACTAACACTGCTGAAAGGAGCAGCAACCAGGACCAGAGACACTAGGAGAAGTCTTTGATATTGATGTTATTAAGACTTCTGTTAACTCCTCAGGGTACAAAAGTTGTAGAAGAGGACTCGTCAGAGTTGTTACAATGAGTGCTTTAGGATAAACTTAGCATAAACAGAAGGGCAATTTTTCACCTTGCCCAAGGTAAAGTCTTGGGGTTTTTTGTTCAGCACTGCAATTAAGTGCTTGCAATCAGTTACTCAAAATAATTGTTACAACTCTTTTAACTGACGTTACTCAATGCATGCATTGTGTTTTTTCCTCCTACTTTACTGGCCCTACCACACTATACTTCCTTCATGATACTCACCCTCAATAACCTCAATGACAGTGCACACACCACTGGGTGGCTTAAAATTCAGACATTTCTATGGAATACAGGGAGCACCCATCACTTTTCCTAGACAAATTTCACTTCGGCCTCTAATAAGTGAGAAACCTTGATTTCAATGTCACCATTCTGCATCCCCTTCAAAACTATTGACAAACCACAACTCTGGATTCTGCACTGTGTGTCAGATACAGATAAAGAGCTGGAAATTGTTCTGTTGACTTTCACCTGTCTGCAGAGATTTCTTCACATGATATGGAGCAATAGTACAGCCACACATTGGTTCTGAGGTAATGCCTCCAAGCATCTGGAAGTGCCACTAGCTGTAACCTCAGAGGCTTAGAACTACACATCTGTCCTGCTGAGGGTAAGATTTGATGAAAAAGGCAAAAAGCCTCTGTATCCTGCATTTCATTGCTCTGTGCTGAGACCTGGAATTCACAGAAATTCATAACCTTAGAAAATTTATCGATTTGTGTAGATATATGTCCCATCATTGCAGTTTTTGAAACTCAGTGAATAAGATGAAACACTTACTACAGCCCGATATGTGAATAGGATTTAAGTTCCAATACTGTTTTCATATTTTTTACCAAAATAATGTCAGTAAACTGCTGCATACCAAAGTCTTGCTCAAAACGATGTTCAGTGTTATCACCTTCTACCTTAAAAAAAAAAAAAAAATTAAAAAAATTTTGCCCAGCAATTTTTTTCACAGAAATATATTGCCCAGTGCTGTGTAGAGTGTTGGATTTGCAAGACATTTCCTGTGTGTGCACTGAACTCCCATGAGCTCAGACACAGCAGATGTGTTAGATACAGCCTGCATTCTCCATAGAAATATTTATATGTTTAAATCTCTGCTCAGAAACAAGTTTCAGACAGGCAAACAAGGCATGTTCGGGAAAATCTAAATAGATGATGCTCTTAATAATTATCAGCATCAGAGTTTATATTTCACTTTTATTTTTCTATCATAATTTTACATACTTTATCTTCCACAGTGAAGAAAGGCAGTCCTGAAATGTTTCTATAGACAACATAATGTGCAATTGTATGGAACACAATAACAGCTGATTCAAAACCCCATAGTTGACATCACTGGCAGAACCATGTAGTGAAAACCAGAATTTTTTGGTGTTAACATTCACATTTTCATACAAAGCTGGGTTGAAGTTATGGCTGACCAGGATGGGGTCCTTCATACCTAGGTACTAGTGTGTTTATGGTCCTAAATTTCTTAAACTCACATATCTCCACAGAAGGTAAAAAAGAGTCCCACAAACTGTGCATTCCACAGAACTGGCAACAGAGCAAACAGGGTAAATGCAAATTAAACATAATCACAGTGGTTGTGTTTTTTGTAAAGGTGTAGATGACAACATGTCACAGAGGAAGGAAAAGAAACTGTCCCAGTTACAATTTTTTCAATCAACAATAGTGGAAGAAAATCAAGCCTTTATTATATACTCCTGCTTAGCATGTTATTACCAGTGTTTGTGGTGGAAAAGAATGAAACTTCAACTTCCGCCCAGAAAGGAAGTAATGAGTATATCAGTCAAAAGAAGAACTTGCAAGGAACTAAAATAGATTACTAGGAGTAAAATAAATCCTGCTAATGTTTCGTTCTACAAATTTCCTAACTCCTTCCTAAGTATTATTCGTCTTTATAACTCTGCTCGTCATGTCTGAAGTGTTGTCTAGATTTTTCTGTATTCTAAAGATTATTTCATTAAATCCTTTGACTAAAGAAAAAAATATATCTGGAAGAAGTCAGATTTATTTGAAGTATGTATAATTTATAGGAGGTCAAAATTTGGAATTCTTTCTTCAAATAAACATTGATTTTTTTTTTTAACCTCTATAATTAAAAAAATTTGGACTGATAACTCATGGAGATTAAACTAGGCTGTACAAAAATGTTATAAAAGGTCTCTTTCAGAACACTTTATTAAAAATTTTCTTTTACCATGCTCCACTCTTACAATGAATTAAAAAAGAATTTTAGAATGTGTAAGCTTTTATTGCATGTTCAATGTTAGCATTAAAACCGTTACATTCCCAGAGCAACAGAATTTACTTTTGCTAATTTGATCATCTGCTTCTGCTTTAGGATGACATGCAGATATGTGTACATTGAAATCTCAGTTTGTACCGTCATATGTTAACAAGAACTGAGAAGAAGGTGAGACACACAGTTCTGGTCTAGTATTTCTGCAGATCCCGAATAAAGTAAATAAATATTAAAATATTTTCCTCCCATTCACATAAGCTTGTTTGTAAAAGCTGGAATAGAGATTTGCCTCTTGGCAGTGCTAGTAACGTTAGGACATCCCCTTAGAATAACAACTTTAATTGTACAACCATAACCTTTCACCCCAATTATCCTCTTTCTGTGTTTATTTATTACTGAGGCCTGATGCACTTTTAGTACTGCACTTTTTATTTTGCCTTCCCTCTTTCCCTTAGAAAACATGTAATGCCCACATACAGAATCATTAGAGGTCCCTTGATATTAGTTCTTTCTCTTTGACAAGTCTGAATACAATTAAAGTGCAACAAAGTCCTGAGAAAACTATTTCTTATTCCACTTTTATTTGTTCATCATATTTTTTTCTTCTCCTTTGGCTTTGTACAGTCACTTCACACTTTGCCTCCCTTCTGTGAGAAAAAGCAGCTCTAAAATAATTCTATAAAGACCTACAACTTGCTGAGTAACAGTCATTTTATGTGGTATCACGTGACAAACATAACCCAAGACAGAATAAGATGGATATAGTGTGTGGCTTAAAGTCATGCACGTTAATTACAGATTTAAACCAAAACAAAACAACTTTTCTCAAAGCACTTGGTATCTTCACCTATTCACTAAGCCTCAGCTTCATTGCTTGTGTCCAGTATTACCCTGACTGACTGCAATGACTTTAATTGTGCTGACTTCAGTATAATTGCTGAATATTTATTTTCTGAGTTATGGGAAGGCAGTGCATGAACTCAGAACTAGAGAGCACTTAGGTTTTGCCTTAAAGGCTGAGACAGAGGCCAGACCGAGTTATAATAATAAGGTGAACTTTTATTAAAGGCCTTCAAGGCCACACCCTGGCAGCCACAGCAGTGGCCCGGCCCGGATGGCTCCGAGACGGAGGCAAAAAGAGAGAGTCACGAGATTCCCCCCCCTTTTACAAGTTTCAGTCCATTTGCATACCCCCCCATCCATTGTCCAATCAACAATTCCAAATCACGATGTTTCATCCTTCCAGCTGGTCTCCTTCCTTTCACATTGTTTATCTTCAGGGCCTGGAGCTCAGAGAGAGTGTCCTTGAAGAAAGTGAGGCTCCTGCTAAGACCAAAACTGCCCTGCCCCCATCACCCTAATCAGGTCCCAGCACCACTTAATACAAAGGCAAAAACTGCCCACCAGAACAAAACAGAAAAACTCAGAACCTTCTTACCCTCTTTTCAAGGATGTTTTTGCTATAGCATTTCTAATCTTTTTGGAGACCTCATTTCATATCAGAATACAAGGGAGAAAGAAAATACCAGCTTTCTCAAACTTCAGGCACAATATAATAGTCATAATATTCAGGTGAACAGAACAGAATCACTGTTCCTGTTCTACAATGTGCTGGTCTAAGTTGTACCCACATTAAGTTAGGTTTACCTCAGAGGAATTTTGCACAGGCACACCAACTCACAGTTAAGCCATAAGGATATTTAGTCCCTAGATCTCAGTTTGTCTAACGCCTGGGTCTATAGGTGTCACACCAAAGACACAGGAAATCCAGCTTCTCAAAAAAAAAAAAAAAAAAACTGGATTGTCTAAGATGACTCTATTTTCTGCAAACATCACTGATTTCAAAGGCAGAAAAAGAATACTGCCCTGAAGTTATGAAATTGCAGACGTAGTTAACATAATTTTTTTGGCACCACATTTAATTCAAAAGGATTAAATAAGTATATTCATAGATTTTTAAACCAATCAAATTTAAAAGCCATTTCCTGCATTAATTTCCCAACTAACTTAATTATACAGCCCCAGGCTCTGGCGCATGATCAATTAACAGAGCTGTAAAAATCTGGAGCCCAAGACTACCACATATTAATCACCACATCTGATGTTAGGAAAACAGCCTTTATTGTGGTTTCTGGATTTGCAATCAAACCAGTATCCACAGCTGATATAGCTGTGCTCCGCTTTAAAAAGAATAAGATTTTTTTTAATTAGTATTTCTCATGACTTTGAAAGATGTGGGAAAGATAGATTGTCATATGCAAAACAGGTCTGAAGAATATTTAAAGTATAAGAATGTGTTCAGTGTAAACTACTGAGGAGAACTATGCATATCTGGAGGAAAAGGGTTCACTAGTGCAGCCCATCACATAGTCCAATATTGCAAATGCTTTATTGTTCTCTTCATGATGCAAAAACTGTTTAGTTCATGCTCTCCCAGAAAGTAAGCCATAACATGATGAGCAGCTCTGTCATGGGTTCCAGTTTGGACAAAAATTCCCTTTCTGCCCCACATACATCCTGAGTTCACAGTGCTTTGCTAGGACAGTGGGTGAAATTATCATTTTGATTTCATTTATTTATCTTAGCAGGATAAGAAACACATGAGTAACAAAACAGCCTGCAGGGAATCACACAACAGCTGAGGCAATCCTGCAGGTTCCTGTGGGAAAGAGAAAAAGTAGAGTTTTTATAGTAGTGCAGATGTAGGTTTAAAGTTAAAAAGATACAAGAATGAAGGCCTAGAACAGTAAGACTGTTCTTGTGCTGTATAGAGCTAGGCCTTAGCAAATAGAAAAATACGTTAAGTAAGATAATAGAAAAATTTAATAATGAAGGTTTGTGATTTGCTCATAGAAGAGTATAAAGAGTTCTTGAATAGTAAAAAAATATGAAACAAGTACTTATTGTTAGATAAGAAATTACTACTTAATTGCCATTAATCTACTTAATTAATAATAAATAATTACTACTTAATCCACCTGAATTTACTGTTCCCAGTAAATTCAGGTGGATTATGGCTTTGGCAGAGAGAAGATGCTACCATTAAGCTACAAATGGACTCTTCTATAAATATGTAATAAGAGTATAAATATCTTCAACAACATTTAAGAAGAAGAACACCCAACCTTTGTGGTGAAAGAACCTTTCTGTGGTCAGGCTGATACATTCTGTGAATATGTAATAGCCTGAAAACAAATAACCAATGAAAAAAATCCACAGAAAGGAGAAGAGGAATTAAATACTTGCAAACAAAATTCTAATTATACTGAAGATTACTGAAATTTCAGGAGAGTATTTTCAAAGCAGTATCTTCAAGTCTTTTGCCAAGTGATTGGCAAAATAGCAGGGCCTTTTGGACTGTCCTGATCGAAAGGTCCTTTGGAAAGGCTGCCACAGAGGTCTCCAAGCAGTGAATTATGCTTGTCATTTGCATACATTTAAATGTCATGTTGAACTGGTGCCACAGACACCCTGAAGAGACCAAAGGTGAGCCATTATATTAGACTACATTGTTGCAGTACAGCTTTTCCCAGTCTACTCTGTTAAGGTACTTTGAAATGTCTTGTGCCTTTCTGGAAGGTCAAGCAGTTAGACTTATATCTGAGAGTCAGGAAACAAATCATTAAGCTGTATGCTAATGCAATTTTCCAGGGTGCACATATACCAGGAATGCCTCTTTAATACTTAGCTTCTAAAATATGTGATACCAGATGATGTTAAGTTCTTCAGTGCTAGATGCCTTTATATTTAACTGTCTTTACTTTTCAGCAGGGCTGAAAAAGGAAGCTAAATCTTCTAGTTGAAGCAACTAAAACATATTAGGGGAATAAGTGGAGCCATGACCTGATGAGATGATTGACTGATGTCAACTACCTAGACTTCTGTGAGGCCTTTAACGTGGTCCCTCATGACATCCTTATCTCTATATTGGGGAGATATATATTTGAAGGATAGATTGGTAGATAAGGAATTGGCTGGATGGGCCCAGCCAAAGAGTTGTGATCAATGGCTCCAGGTGGAGGCTGGTCCAAGTAGTGTCCCTCAGCGCTGTCATGAGACCAGTGCTCACTATCTTCATCAATGACAGAGGCAGTGGCATCGAGTACAGGAAATTTTCAATGGTAACATCTCACAGAGCAAGAAAATAGGAAAACACCTTGTTTACTTGCATTTTGACAGAGATGTAAGTGGAAAAAGAAACTGATAACGACAGGCATCCTGACTGTTAAATCACTCATCCAGATATTCAACCCATTCTCACGTTTAATTTCTCTGTGACCCTTTCTCCATGATTTTGTTCTTCTGCCTGTCCTTCATTATAGGCTGTCTCAGTGTTGTCTTTTCTCCATAATATATTTAAAAACACACCTTATTTTTCTAGTCTACATCTCCATTCTCAGACAACTAAACCTTCTTCTCCATCAAACACATGCAATTAATTTCTTTTTAAACAATCTGAGAAATTTCTGATCTTCTTTAATCAAATTATAGCCCTACCTCAAATCAATCCTGCGTTTACCCTCCAGTAGAAGGAAATCTAAATTCATGGTGTCAACCAAGTAGACTTTCAACCTACTTTGATTGGGTAGTCAGCAGTCACAGCATAAACTCCCAGAGCCTGCTGGCCTCCCCTTCCTTTGCCTGAGCCAGCGTGGGAGGCCAGACAGATCCTTGGCTGGTGAGAGCAGATGAGCACCACAAGCCATCTCACAGGTCATTGTTTGACCTCACCCAAGCCAGGGACCACACTGTGTCTTGCAGTTTCTTTTTACTTCTATCTTTTCTGTGTGTTATCTAGAACTTCTTCCTTGTGTAAATTTGCTCTGTTGGGGTTGGCCTTGCTCAGCACCAGGCCAATCTTGGACCCAGCTGGCATTGGCTCTGTGGAACATGGGGGAAGCTTCTGGCAGCTTCTCAGAGAAGCCACCACTGTGGACCCCCACCCCTCTGCTACCAAAAGGTTGCCACAAAAACTCAGTACAAGTCATTCAAGGGTAAGAATTTTGCCAAGACATCAATACAGCAGCAGCAATATCACCAGCTCTTCTGACTTTGTCTTGTAGATGTCTCAGAGCTTCCAAATCTGTGATATGAATATCCATAATGCATAGAAATATTTTCCTTATTCTCAGTGTATTGCCAAAGGGGTAGAAATTTGGACAGTTTGTCTGGTTATGAATGTAATCTCTTAAATTTCAAGCATCTGACTTACTGACCTCAGTAATATTTTTCAATCTAGTTGATGTACAATGCATGTGAATTTCACATATCCTAAATATGCCTTAATGTCCTCTGTTGTCTTTCTTGTGCTGTTTTTCATCTGAGATCAAAAGTTGTGAGATCTTAGCAGATTCCACTTAAAGATATGGAAGAGTGGGGACAAAAAAAAATTTTTGATTGTATGAAAACTGAATTAGAAGAAATATTCAAAATATATTGAAAACCTTATGCACTCTAGTTTTGATTTTTTTGAATGTTTGGGGTTTTTTTAAAAGAATACTCTCATGAGGTTTTTTTGCACTCAGTTATCAGGCTTCAACTCCTTCCACTCAATTGGCAAAACAATATTCTCTCAGGTTTAAGTGCTGCAAAATTAATTTTTCTGATCCAGATATATACCTTGAGATGAAATAGACTTACTATGAGTTCAGAGTTGTACATATCTGGTTTTAAAATCTATTACTTCTTGTTTTTTAAGAGAAAATGACCAAAGCCACAGGCCTTAGAACAAAACTTCAAATAAAAAAAGGTAGTAAGCCAGTTTACAAATCTATTCAGGCAGCAATTTTCCTATTTTTTGAATGCACATAACAGCTTATTAAAATAAAAGAAACCTTTTTCCAGAGATTTCATGCTGGTAAAATTAATTTAGTTTGCTTTGGTTTTAACAGTACCTATACACAGCACAATTGATTGGTTTAGAGCAGAATGCTGAAAACTGCCCTGAACATTGAAACATAAAAATTGTGATAATAGTGTAGTAAGATGGAATTGTTTTTGTACAACGGTACAGTCATTTAAAAATAGGTAAGAATTAACATCATTCTACAAATAATATATTTTGTTTTCACATTTCCTTGTACTTGTTCTGCCTCATGAAAACATATAGAAAGCACTATTTTAGCATTAAGGAAAAAAACTTGAGCTCAGAAGAAAGAACTTTCTGCAATGAACCCTTTGAATGATTTTAAAAAATTATTATTTTTATTTGTTTCTTCAAAGGTTTTCTTTGATTTTGTTATATATGTATATGTACATATTTATATGCAAATTTAAATTTTAAAGATTTTCCCGGAAGATTTCATCACGTAACAACTTAGTGCAAACTGCTCATTGCATTGTTAACCATAGCTATATACAAAATAAACCCAAATTCTTCTGTGTAAAAGAAATTCGAGCCTGAAAGAAAAATTAGTCAAACTGTAATACATCACAAGGAAACCTTACTTAAGATTTGCACAGTATCATTTTTTTCACTTTAAAAGCCATAAAAGACCTTTTAGGGTTAAGAGCATAGTTCTCCAGACTTCTGGTTTTCCATTTCTGAATAGTAGCTTTGGCTTTTTATTACTTCTTGTATTTGCAGCTCTAAAACTTATAAAACATATTGTTTCTGGTAATAATGCTTTACATTCCTCTCTAAGGAATGAAAGACATCTTTAAAGGGTCCCCAAGATCCTAAAAATGGATCAAAATAAATCCAAACAATTGAAATAATCATTCTTGAGCACTTTCCTACTTGTTCCTACTGAAAAGTCTATATATTTTTTCAATAGCAAACCATTTACATTCTCTGTACCACTGCAGGTTATTGTGATAACAAATAATGTATTGTGCTTTTGGTGTTTCTCTGACACTATTTCACTATACCACATGAAAAGAGTTTTGCAGTACTCTAGCTCTGCCATATTTGCCCCTAAATTCACCTTTACAAAATAGTTTAACTACGAAGACTTCAGCTTTTGAAGATGGATCTCTAAGTGATCTCCCCAGACACCAAGACCACAACTGTTTGTGCTACCACAGTTACCAGCTCCTTACTCAGCCCTACAAAGAAAGGCACTGTAGAATAGTGGTGGTGCCAAGAATAGGCTGGAGGATCATTAGAGCAGGAGAGAAGACAACAAAGTCGAGTAAAAGATCATCTGTGTCCATCAGAAGCAGAGATTTTGTGAAATTCTGGTGGCTATGAGGGAGGCAAGGGGCTGAAAGATGCTGCTGGACACAGGAATGAGATGGGTAGTGCAATAGTAAAAGTTCCCATTCCAGGAGTGGAGAAAAGACTGGTAAAAAACTGAACAGCTAGTGAAGGCTTCAGTACATACTCCAGAATAAGTATCCTGGCTCCAATGACAGATGCTTTGTTGTTAATATATTCATCACATCAAGTTTACTAATTCAAGGATGAATTTGGGCCACTGGTTTTAAGATCTAAAAATTTTCCCGTGCCAAGACAAATGCATAGATATTAAACCCTCAAGAAACTTTGCTGCAGAAATAATTCTTTTCCTCTGTGATTTAATCTTTGCTGTTCTTGCTAGCCCTTGCCCCTAGATCATAAATCAGCTAACCCAGTTTTCCATATCCTCACTGGATTTGTTACAAGTCGTAAAAAGTTTTCAACAGTCTGTTCCAACTACCAAAAGTTCCTAAAAAGAAAGGTTAATAATTTACCAAAAGCAATAGACTTCCATCTCTGCAACTCCACTAAAACCCTATTTAAAAATTAAGAATTCTAGGATTATACTTGCATTAAAAAATTCTACTTAAAATACATTTTTCTTACTATGCCTTTGGCAAAGCAAAACCAAGCAAATATTAAATAACATATCTATACATAGTTAATGTGAATAATTTCTTAATGCTGTCATTATTTTTAAGAAATATTTTGTCATTTTTTTAGATCTATGATTATATATTGATTAAGAAATGTAGTAGATTTCTCAAGAACTCTACATTTTCCAAAAAGAAAAATATACTCTTTTATTACCACATATCTCTCTCTGAGGATTTAAAATAATTTACTAAGGCTTACTTTCTATCTGAGCAAAAAGAATGTTAACCAGAGATTCTGAACTATGAGGCAGAATCCCAGTAAGATTTTCACCACAGAAGTTGACTTTTACACTGTTCATTGCATTTTATGCACTTTATCCATTAAGAACTTCAGAAATGGCATGGAGTGAATTCAAAGTTCTGCTTGGAACACAGCCTTCTTTTTAAATTTCTGGCCACATCTTCAACATGATCCATATATTTTAGAAAAATAGTTTAAATAGACATTATTTTAAGACTAGAGGTTCTTGATTAAAGATCAAATTAAAGCTGAAGCTACAGTTCGATAATATGAAAATCTCACCACTTGCTCATAAGAGTTGCGCCAAAATCTATTTTAAATGCCATAGCATTTACTCCATTTGACTTCTATCATCCTGACATTTGAGATAAGTTCTTCAGATGAACCAATGTGAGCTGCAACATTATTTGATTCAGAAAACACATTCCTCTGGTTTTATATCTGATCTGGAATAAATCCTCAAAGGACTAGCAGGATGAAAATGTGAAGATATGATTCACAGAGAATTCTCTAAAAATAAATTTGATGAAAGCCGTGCAAAGTATGAGGAAGGAAAGCAGCAGTTACTGGTGTTTCATGTATATGTGTGATCAAAGTCACACATTAGGAGTAGACTACCCATTCAAATGCACACACACCACAGTTTCAAAGGAAGTCAGGAATGTATAACAGTATTTGAGACCTAACATGACATATTCCCTCTTACTCATTTTCTTTTAACCCCACCACTCTTGGGATCATAATTGTTTCAAGGTGTAAAAACATGTACAAATGAATATTTTTCTAGAATGAATATAAAATAAATCATATTATGCATACTCTGCCTTTAAACTTAGGCAGATCAAAACCCCGATTGAGTTTTTGAGGCTGATAGAGAATGAGAGTGTTCTAAGTCTGGATTTCAATTGATACCAGAAATAATTTGCTTACAGAGCTTGCAATTCATATTCGTTCCTGGAGTGTTGCCCATTCTAGGATTTTCACACTTCTCTGGCCCCCACAGAGGATTAGCCAGATGTTCAACCTCCCATGTGTAACACACCTGCTTCACACTGAAGCATTTGGCTTTTTTAAGACCAAAGAATGGGAGGATATGGGGAGGAACAGTAGGAAGGAAATTTTGATTTTAGGCTGATTTATGCTGATGGGAAACACAGATGCATTCAGAAGCTGGAGAAAAAGGTTACTGGATGGAAAACTTACTATCTACTGGCACTGCACAGTCAACTCAGAGGAACAGTAGTCCTCAGGACTGCCCTATGACTGGGTAACTCTTGCAAGGAGGAACTGTGGGTTCCACTGTTTCATTTTTGTGTATTTTTGTGCTTTAACAGCAGGTAAATCAATAACTGAGTGAGGGGGAGAAATAGTACTGTCTGTGGTAATCCCCAGACTCTTTCTTGAGCAGAAGAAAAAGTGCTGTTCTTTGTCAGTTGTTGAAAATTTTTTTTCTGGTGAGGGTTTCTGCTGTTAACCGAAAGGTTGATGGCTCATGCTCACCCAGGGATACCAGAAATATGGAAAATCCCTTTTCAGGACCCCCTAAATTAGGAAGTTTCCTCCCACAAAGTCCAGTGCCAAAGTTTAAAATGATGAGCGAGACTTGCAGCTTTTTCTTCAAGGTTATTTATTGTTTCTTACCTTGGAATTTGCGCACCGCCTAAAACCCAGGCTTTGCAAGCTGGAAAACAGGGATGGCGACTGCAGTGAGGTAAAAATCCAAAGCCTTTTAAGAACATTTGAGCCAATTAACTCTTAATAGGTACTATATTTACAATTCTATGCCAATAACTATGACGTATTCTAGACACGCAATTTCTACCTCAAGTCCATTCTACCAATGTCTAAATGCCAAATCACCGCAGAAGATGAAGGAGAAGAAGGAGGAGGAAAACATGAGTCACCCCCCAGAATCCTCCTTGCCTTCATCTACTTCCACTCTATAAACTCAAAACTACAAAGTTTCACCCTGTAACAAACTAAACTACTATTTATTTTAAACCTTTGTTACTTTTAGTTCATCTATGAGTGTTGGAAGATTTTCCCATGGACTAAGGTCAAAGGCAATGCCTTCCTGGGGTTCCAGCCAGGGTCTCGGACCCCCCCCCCAGGGCAGCTGGAGGGATTTTATCCGTGCCCTGGACTCCAACAGTCAGTGATGGAGCCTTGGGGTGGAGCATACAGTGTGTAATGGCCATGATACAGAAACTGGGAATCCAGCCTTAACAAAGACTGGAAAAACATATATATATTTGTTTGCTAAAGTTTGAAGGTATAAGTTTAATACTAGTATGTTTAATTAAATATGCATACAAACAGAAGGAAAGTCTGAATATAAAACAGCAGCTAATCTGTTGCAGCATTGTTTAGGAGAAAAAAAATATTCCAATATTTAAAATACTAAATATCTGCAGTATTATCCACCCAAAATATGCAAGTATTTTACAAAAAGCTGAAAAACTGAATACTCAGTACCGTGATCATGTCTAAGTATGTTCAAGATTCCTGTGCAGAGCCTTCCTGCCCTCCAGCAGACCAACATTCCCATCCAACTTGGTGTTGTCAGCAAACTGACTGAAGATGCACTTGATCCTGTCATCCAGATCATGGATAGATATTAAACAGACCTGGCCAATACTGAGCCTTGGGGATCCCCACTAGTGGCCGGCCACCAGCTGGGTGTGGCACCATTCACCAGAACTCTCTGGGCCTGCCCATCCATCCAGTTTTAATCCACCAAAGGTGCACCTGTGCAAGCCATGGGCTGCCAGCTTCTCCAGGAGAGCTGTGGGAGACAGTAACAAAGGCTTTACTGAAGTACTGATAGACAACATCCACAGCCCTTTCCTTATCCACTAGGCAAGTCACCTGGTACTGAATGGAGATCCTGCTGGTCAAGCAGGACCTACCTTTCCTAAACCTATCCTGACTGGGCCTGATCCTCTGGTTTTGCTGTCCATGTTGCATGATGGCACTCAAGATGATCTGCTCCATGAACTTCCCCAGCACCAAGGACAGCCTGAGAGGCTGATAGTTCCCTGGATTGTTTTTCTCACCCTTCTTGTTGATGGGTGTCACATTGGTTTAGCTCCAGTCCTCTGGAACCTCCCTAACTAATCAGGACTGATGATAAATGATGGAAAGTGGCTCAGCAAACTCCTGTACCAGCTCCCTCCACAGCCTTGGATGAATCCCATTTGACCCAATAGACTTGTGTGTGTGTCTCAGTGATTCAGCAGGTCACTAAATACTTCCTCCTGGATTGCAGGTGGTACCTCTGGTCCCCATCCCTGTCTACAATCTCAGGGGGCTGATTACCCTGAGGATAATCAGCCTTTCTGTTAAAGACTGAGGCAAAAATGTAATTAAGTACCTCAGCCTTTTCCTCATCCTTAGTTACAGTGTTTGCTCCCTTTTCTAAAAAAAGGTGAAGATATTCCTGGGCTATCCTCTTCCTGTAAATGTCTTTGTAGAAACACTTTTTATTGTCTTTTCACAGCAGTGGCCAGGTTCAGTTGCAGCTGAGATTTTGCTTTTCTAATTTTCCCTCTACATGGCCTAACAACATCCTTGTATTCTTGCCTGCCCCTTCCTCCAGATGTCGTAAGTTCTTTTTTCACCTGAGTTCCAGCAAAGGCTCCGTGTTCCGCTGAGCAGGGAGCTTTTGCTGGAACTCAGGTGAAAAAAGCTTCCCCAGCAGCTCATCTTTTGGTACACAAGGATGTGTGGCTTCTGTGCCTTTAGATTTCCTTCTTCAATTGTGTTCAGCCTTCCTGGACCCCTTTGTTATTAAGGACTTTTTCGTGGGGACTCTATGAACCAATGTCCTAAATAGGTCAAAATCTGTTCTCCAGACAAGGTAGAGGTTTTGTTGACATTTTCCTTACTACAGGAAGAATTGAAAACTCTGTCACTTGTGGTAGATATGCCCAAGACAGCCTCTGACCACCACAGTTTCCACCAGCCCTTCTCTATTTGTAAAGAGTCAGACCAATTATCTCCAACCTTTATGGAAGAAAGCATCCGAAGTGGCACTCTGTGATTCCCAGTACACTGCCTGCCTGGCACCCCATACAATGCTACCACTCAGGTTCCTGAACCAAATATGCTGTTCAGAAACACATTTGCATTTTCTATGCTTTTGCTGAGCAATTACAGGGCACGACTTACAAACAGAAGTTAAAGACAAAATTACTCTGATCAAAGTCATGTACACTCAGGTTATGGACACTCAGAACAGGAATCACGAGGTTACCAGGCTGAGATATTAGCCAAGATATTGGTGCCAGATTCCTTTTCTAACAATGAACAACCAACTTCCTCATCAGTGCTAGAAGTTAGCATTGCAGGTTGTTCCATGTGAAAGGGACAAGGAAACTTTTTAACCAAAAGGGAAAAAAAAAAGAAAAAAAAAATGCAGACTTTGAAACAGAGGCTCCATTTGTCTTTTTATTGATGTACTTAGTCAAGTAGATATATATATATATGTATTGTATGTATATATACACATACATTACATACATATATAATATGTACATATGTGTGTATATATATAAATGTATTATATATTTTGTTCATAGTCTTTAAAAGTAATCCTGTCAGTGAGACAAGATGATTTGTCAAATTAATGTTGCTCAAGGAGCAAAGAAAATTTTTGTGTCCTGCCACTTCCTGTTTTGGCTTTTGTGTCTGCCTCATTTTAGTTGGGTTCTTTCAGTTAACCAAATACTTGTGGCTCTCCTGCAAAACATCCAGGTGGGCTGTGCTGGCAATTAGCCTGTGGAAAGGCAGACTAACGGCCCAGGAAGTATTAGAAGAGCAGCTGAGAAAAATTGGGACTAGCAGCTATTTGTAAGGCAATGTGTAAAACTGTGTTTTTCCAGATTTTAACTGGGTTGTTTCATGTGAAAGGAAGCAAGAAGAAATGGATTGACACTTTCAGAGCCAAGGAAATGACTCAGATTAGTCATTTGAGTGTCTTTTTTCCATTTTTATTTTTTAACTGTTTAAAAATTTGCTTTGAACAAAGACAAATGCTGCTCTTTTGTGGAGCAAAACAAAACATAATATTTTAACTAAAATTGTCCCATTGCTTGTGTCAGTCTGATGACAGAATGCAAATATTAAGTAATAAATTGAGACAATCTGGTAGTATTAATATTTTTGCTAAAAGCAAATTTTAGGGTCTAGAGAAATGTTGGCACGTTAGTCTCCCCCAGGTAACATATGGACTTGACAATTTAATGCTCAAAAATGTAAGAGGAAGCTAGGAGAAAAGACTGAAACCTTCTGATACTTCCAAGAATTTATATCTGCTGTACCTCCAACTTACGAGGTGATCTTGTAAAGGTCACAAGAATGAATAAAACATAATTTACATATTTAAAATAGAAGACCTTTATTGTTTGATTACCTTTGAAAAATAGTCCTTAGCTTTAGTTCTTGGTTTTTAAGAAAGATACGCAGAAGTGTACATGGATATTTTGCTCATTTTTTGATAGATATCTATAATTTTTCTAGAATTTACAGAGCTTGAGTAATATTTTCTCAGTAGGAATGACTGGAATAGTACACAATTATTTAACCAATTTGTACACCAAATTCATCAAGGTCAGGATAAACCAAACGTGCCTAAGCAATATAAGGAGAATGTTGTATGTAAGTGAAACATAGATCATGGAACTCTAAAGATTGCTAGTAGTAAATAATAAAATCTCTACCAGCGTATCTCTTTCCAGAATGTACCACAAAGCTTGAGCCATATAAACCAATTAAAAGTAATTGGCAATTAAATATCTCCAAAGTTGCTTCCTTTAATGTTTATTGCATGGGTGGTTCCAAAACTATCTCACTGGAGATAAAATTATACTTTAAAATATTTTCTGAAAAGGTAAGGTTGATTTTAGGGACATTTACTAGTTAGGAGCTGAACAGTTAAAGAGTTGAATGAAAAGCATGCAGGAAAAGCCTTAATGCTGAAGGCCATCTGCTGAAGCAGGGAAAACAGGATTTTTATTTAGCAATATTTTTCTTTAGATCATTTTTATTTTATCCAGAAACAGTTTACTGTAAAACACACAGCCCAGTTCTCCTTTCCAAATGCAGTTGGATTTTTTTTTTAATTTCTTCAAGACCAGGAAAAACTCCACATCTACTGCTGAGCTTTGTTTTTTAATAGCTTTTGGCCTCCTCCACCGGGTTGATGTTCTCATCAGGGGGTCGGACAGGCTTGATCTGTAGCAAAGTAGCATCTTCTGTTTGTTCTCCAGGTAACAAAAAGGAGAGTTTGCTTTGTATCACTGCAGTAACAGCTTCCTATGTGAGTCTCTCAGTACTGATTTTGTAAAGCATTTATATCTGTGAAAGAGATAATCTGGAAAGTGCAATGAAAAACTTTGTTTTACATAAGAAAACATAAGGACTGTCTTGTAAGCTTGAATTAGTAGTTTTTAATAACGAGATATTGAAATATGTATGAATCATCTAAGAATCAAAAATGAGGAAAATCTTACTAAAAATATTATTAAAAGCTTAACTAAAACTAAAGACTAATGAATAGTAAAACGTATGGGAAGAAAGAAAATATAACATGGAGTATACATTACAATAATAAAATACATGGAAGAAAATTCTATAAAACATTAGATAAAAGTGAAAAATAGAAGCAAATATAATTAAAAAACTTAACAACTAATGGACTTTTAATGGAAGCACGAAATATTTGGAACTTTCTCTGGTTCAGTCTTCACAGAAGAGCTAACTGTGTTCAGATGCTTAACTTAATAATTGTGAATGAGAACACCAGCCTGAGAATGTAACTATCAATTAAATAAATTGAATATATTCAAGTTGTTATGACTTGACAAGAATCTCCCCAAAGTATATATAGATTTAGTCAAAGTCTTCTTATGGGTACAAGAGAAATGAGAGAGGTCTGTGGAAGGTGAACAAGTTCTAGAAAGTCAGAGAACAAGCATAGGAAGTTAAAAGGGACACAGGGAAATACAGAAGAGTCAGCTTTTCTTTGATAGGAAGATAACTGAAGCAAATTATTAAACAATCAATTTGTATTCACCTAAAGACAAAATGCACCAACATGATTTTGTCAAGAATAACTCACGTCAATGTAATTCAATTTCTTTGACAGGATAACAGGATCTGAGAAAGTAATAAATGTCAGACTCATATGACACACATAAACCAGCCAGGAAAATATGTTTTGAGTAAAGCTGCTGTAAAATCTTGCCCAGAAAGCTTGATAATAGTTTTTTGGGGAATGGGTAGAATATATTACATAATGCCCTTCACAAAACTGACCTAATATTATTCAATATTTTAACTTATAATGTAGGTGTATGTAGAAAGTTCATTAATGACAACTGGTGAAGAATTTCATTTCAAAACAGAAAATTGTGAATTCAAGCTGATCTTCAAAAAATGGAGACACTACAAAGATCTGAATATAGAAATACACATAGTACTTAACATGTAAAGGGGAAATCAAATGCACAAGGAAAGGATGAAAAATTTGTTGGGCAGAGAGATTTCAGAAAGATGAGATGTTATATCAGAAAGGGGGAAATCTTACTTCTATCAACATTAATGATACATATGGCTACCTGTGAGGCTTGACTGTCACTGATAGGGATACTGATAGGACTGTCACTGATATTGAAAGGGAGTCCACATCTAGTATTGGTGAAATCAGAATAAGATGGATTCAACATGATGGGAATGCAGAACAGAACTCCAGATGATGACAAAAAAAGGCCAAAAAATATTCTAATATTTATGAATAATGATTGAAAAAATATGGTCCATAAAAGAGAGAACTGAGAGCAGAATGCAATATTAAAGTGATAAATAATGAGTCTTATTCCCATATAGGGAATCTGGGACAAGAAATAATTGCTTTCCTTCCAGGCAAGGAAAATTCAAACTTCAATTATAAAAATTCTATTATAGTGGTTATGTAATGGACAAAGCTACATTTTAAAGTGCTGAAACCAACATCAAAGAAGACATTTAAAAGATGGGCATATCAAGAACAATTTTTTTAAAAAGTTGATTTCCTTGCTCTGACACAGAAAAACTGCTGGGTGACACTTGACTTCCACATTCCTTGGATTTCTTTAACTATATCAGATGCTGCCTGAGTCTATGTTTCTTACCTTTTCAGTACTTATTTGTGATTTTTTCAGACAAACAATATAACCTGTCAGTCAACTATTGACCTATGCAACTGTAGGATATTAATAACCATTTAGAAAACCTTGTCTACTTTTCAGAAAAAGTTTTTCTGTTAATACATATAGACAGAGATTGTTTACCTACTCACTAGGGAATGATCTCTTTAAAAATTTATGAAGTGACATAGATGTAGAAGTGACATTGCACTCCTGACAAGACTGCAATTTAACCGCTCCATTGTACAGACAGCAAACAGTGTCTAGAGCCTGATTAAAGTACATCCTTTGTCTTGAGTTCATCAAGAATTTCCCATTATATGCATGGAACAGCCCTCTAGTTTGCTTATAACTACACAAACTTTTAGGGAAAAGTTAAAAATTTAAATTTAGCAAAATAAAACAAAAATTTTAATGAATCACAATAAAACAGGAAATTAAAATGTCAAAGCCTATATAAAAAGTACAAGCAAGACCGGTCAAAGCCAGTATATATAAAGTTAATGCTGAAACACCTTCCAATGGAGTAACACCTAATAATATTTTTAAAACATGTTTTTAAAGCATTTGTGTGTGTTTTAATATATTTCACGTATTTGTCAGTTCAGGGTGGTCTGTAGATTTCTAGAAAATCAGTGTAGAATTAAACTTTACCATTATAATTTTCCAAATATGGATTGAGCTGCTGCTGCCCCCCATATGCCACCTGGTCACTAATCAGGCAAAGGAAAAACATCTCAAATAGGTAAATGTAACCTTTCACAAAGTTTTTCAATAGTTGATCAATATCCAACTGCATGAGTCACATCTATCATGTCTGCAATTCCTCTGCACTGAAGTCAATCACTGCTTGTCAGACAGAAACCCTCCAATTTAGGATTTTGTGGACTTTGCTCTGCAGGTCCTGGAATGCACTTCCGAAAAAACAGATTCATTTAAAACTGGATGAATTTCTGGTGAACAGATGATTATCACCTGAAAGCATTTGAAATGCACAATCCAGATAAAAATACTCCTTTTCCTCCTCTTTACCAGGACACACACTGTATCCTCATAGTGGTGTGTAGAGGTGCCATACAAAATGATGTTGATCTGATTCCATACACAGTACACACACAGGTCTCCTGAAAAAAAAAAATTAGTACTTCTGACTGGTAAGGAACATTTATGTAAGAGTATATGAGATTTGCATTTTCACCCTTTGTGTGAGATTACAAGGAATGCTGCAGGCAATAGTGAGTAAAATCCTACTTTTGTAAGAGGCAGAATCTATTTATTTTACCAGTCTTCACAAGACTGCACCCTACAAATTAGTGACTTCAGTGACCTGTGTAAATTTAAGAGTGCCTTCAGGTCAGTAACCCTGCATGTAGTAGACATATGTAAAGCACTGTTCATTCATGCCTAAAACTTGGAGTCTAAACCCGGATCCAATTAGTAACAGCTAAAAGGATTTACTTTTCCAGCTTTTAAAGAAAACGGAACTGAATTAAAAAAATTAAAACTATCAGGAGTAGTAAAAAAAACAAAATAAAATCCTTGGTTAATACTGTTCTTCAGGGTGCAGACCAAATAGAAAAAAAACCCCAGGAAATTAGAAACATTTGGTACAAATTCATTTCAGCCCTCTTTTACACAAATAATGACTTATATACCAAGAGATTACTTTATTCAAAGGATTGCAGCCTCAAATAACAGACTGGACAAGAGATTTTCACTTAATCAGCCCACATGTAATGTTTAGTTTTACTCCAAGGCTGACTTGAAACCTCTTCTACCTGTATCCTATTCCAAACATATTAGCAAATAGCTATCTTTCAAAAAATCAGGAATAGAATGGACTACCTTTTACAACTATAAAACACAAGAATGTTAGTATGTACTAGCTGTACACTAGTGGTATACTAGCTGTATACTAGGGTACCAGCATAATCACAAAATCTGACATGAAGCACCTTGTTGAGATTCAAGTTGACCACCAAGAAGCTGGAAAACTTGAAGTCTACAGCAGCACATTTCTAAACCTCTTAACTTGAATATGCTGGGAAATTCACCACAAAAGGTTCCTCATATTTTTTCCTGTGGTTATAATGTTCATTTGGTGGTCACAGACAAGGGGGCTTGGTAATTTCATGTCTTAGAAATGTCTCAATATCTTGACCTCCTGTTTTCTACAAAGGAAGACCAATGACCCAGTCCCTTTGCTCTTGGGAAATTTTGTAATCAAAATGGGCCAGACTTCACTCCATAGGAATCTACCCAGCTCTTTCATCTGGATTTGTTCCTAATGCTACAATAAAGAGGAAGATTAGCCTGAGGCAGACACCTGGTGTGGAAAACTCAAGTCCACATTCCAGTATGAACAAAAAAATTATATGCTATGAAAACCAGAATTTTATTGTAGGAAACATCAGACTCTCTTAATAATTCCACCTTTTAAATATGAATAATGGAAAATAAGGTATTCCGACTCCAGTTATTAACAGACAAAATTTGGCCCAGGTAGAAAAAATCCCAGCTGAGTTTTCATGTCTTTGTGCACCAAAGGTTTTTAATGAAAGGAGAGTGGATTCCATTTTAAATGAGAATGGAGGAAGTGATGGAATCACAAACTGATTCAGTTTGAGTTGAAGCATAAATACAACTAATTCTACAAGAGGTTTGACGATGTGTGGGGGGAAACTTAATGGGACATCACTAAGACGGTAAGAACTTTGTTGGTAAAATCAGCTAAATATATTGGAAGGAGACACTGTTGTCTCTGTTAATCTAAGGTACAAATCACCTCAAAATCATGGTTTATGTGGTTATTAGAGTTTAGCTGAAGGGATCCAGGTGTGCACAGATTTATTTCTATTCCCATCATATTTTGACATAGGGAAGAATTCTAGGGAAAATGATAAAAATAGTTAACCAGCAAAGAAAGCTACATCTTGGGAGGCCAGAAAGTGAAGGGATAAACTGAGAATTTCCAGCTGTCAAGCTGAGTTAGACCTTGCAAAGGAAATCAAAACAAGCAGTAAAAGGTTATTTAGCAACACAACTAAAACAAGAGAAGTTGAGCTAGTAAGCAGTGCCAGTGGATTTGAGATTAAGGTTTTATAGGTACAGACCAGAAGCTAAATGAATATTTGATTTCATGCTTCAAGACAGTGGCAATGACAAAATCAACATGGATGACAAGTATGAGAATTAGAAAAAAGAAATTAACACCATAAACCTGGAAATAAAAATCAAATCATAACAACAGATTATTTCTGTCACTGAATATGAATTACTGAAAAACCTGAAATCAAGAAATGTAAATATGATAACAAAAATACATCTTCAGAGGGAATAGAGATTTTACTTTGCCCTGTAAGAACTGAATTGCAGCATCAATTTTCAATTTGCTTTCTTTCTAAGAAATACAAAAACAATCAGTTCAATAAAATTATATATTCAAATGTAGATCAGAAATTCTTTTCCTTTTTGTGCTTTACTGCACTGCATTATTCTTGAAATATAGCTTTAAATTGTTTCAATTGAATTGAAATAAAATCAGATTTTCGTTTTGTTTCTTATTCCTGGGAACTTGGTTTTCAATGCCTGTTTCACTAATAGTACAATAAAAGAATTATAATAAGGAATAGTACCTGTCTAATATCAGTGTGATTTTTTTTTAAAATAAGTGGCATTTTCAAGGTATATGAATTTAACAAAGAAGTCATAATTTTTTGCTTGTGATCTTGGTACCATGGGAATATTAATTAGCCTAAGAAATTTGAAAAAATGACAGCTAGTGATCACTAATGGGTTTCTTATTTGAAAGTAAACAGAAAAAATGTCATATTTCAATTCCTGTTGGTGTTCACAAAGAATTTTGATGGTGGAAATTAAATGGTATCAAAATGATTTTTCTACTAGAACCCAACAAAGATGGGAGAGATTGATCTGTATTTCATGAAAAAGTAGTGGAACATCAATATTGTCAGGTATAAAAACTAAAACAAGAGCTTACTGCACAGGCATACAAACAAGCAAACATTAGGTGCTGTTACAAGAGTAATTTGTCTGAGAAATTTTCTCATTTCCCCTTTCCCGAATGTGTTTTCTTCAATCTCTTCTCTACAGAAAAAGATATGAAGCAAATTTCATAGGAAAAAAAAAAAAAAAAGCATCAGAAACCACTATATTAGTGTTTAAGTGTAAAAAATATGAGATACCTGTAAAATTGCAGCTACAGGTCTTGCTGTGCAAAATGATGTATTTAAAAAAACAGTGAAAGTCAAATTAAGCATATGATGATGGACAGACTAGAAAAGTAAAATTGTATCCTGATGGAGACTTGATTGCATGAAAGATACAGTTAATTCACCGATTTACAACTTTACAGATGATAAATGCTCCCTACTGTAAAATAGACTTACTTTCTGAGAAAAAAAAAACCAAAAAAACAGTAAATATTATCTGGGAAGAGGGAGGAGTATTTTCCATAGTCTTCATTTATTAAATATCTCAAGTCTTTACAATGAACTATAAGAAAGATAACACAACATATTTCTGTTAATACTGCTATATAAAACTACCACTAAAGTTGAAATCAGATTAAGTCTGTCCAGGAGTACATCTCAGCCTTATTCCAGTCATCTACATTGCAAATGAAAGAAACTAGGTGTGTTCAGCAATACACAAGCAGAATTAAAAGTGTTCAAATCATAAAACAGTGAAATAACTGTCAAAAATCAATAAAACAGTCAAAACCTCTATATTGTTCTGGAGTAATTTCCAGTTTGGCATCTCCTAGAATCAATAAATTTATTTTTATATCAAAAAATCAGACTATTATTATTGTTAGTTATTTACTGTTGTTAGATAATGATCTATTATTAGATATTTACTGTTAGATATTTAATGTTATTAGATATTTATCTATTGACAGATATTTATTTACTATTAAATATTTATCTGTTAGTTATTTACTATTGTTAGATACTTATCTGTTATTAAATACCTATTATTAGTAGATATTTAAAATAGAGACTTCACAAGGTAAAGGCTTTGTCAAGCCTCTAAAGGGGGGGAATGACACCTTAAGTTTTAGCTTTCATTATTTTCAGATTCTGTACTGCCTTAGTGTGTGACTCTGAGCTTCATATTAAGTGTTAGTAAGTTCTCCTCACAGTTTAGTTAGACAAAACAATCCTTTTCCTCCTTGAGAACCAAGGACAACCATTACAGCCTCAGGCTCAAAGAGCATAAACAACATTGAATTGAGGAGAGCAAACTGGGAGGATGGGATTTCATAACCTGAAGCTCTAACTGGACAATTAACCCCAATATGTAAATGGACCAAAACTTACCAAAGTGTGAAAACTTGTGACCCGTAGTCCATCTTGGGTCCATCTTGGGTGTATCCTTGGCCAGGCTCTTGTACTGCCCAAGGTGTATCCTTTTAAATCCTTTCAATAAATGCTTACTTTACTCCTTTAACTCTGTCTAGCCTCTGTTCTAGGTTAGCCTCTCAAGGCCTCTCAGTTCAGCTATACAAAATGGAGCACTGAACTTTCTGCTGCTTCAGAAAAGATGCAGATATAAATTACACTGGATGGGAATTATTGCTGATTTTAGGCTTCCACGGGTCTTAGCACTGAGGTGTATAAAGGTTCATAAGATCAGTGTCTGAGGTGAAAGGTGAAAGATGTACAACCTAGTCATTTGCAAATGCTACAGCAACGTGAAGCCAGAGTTAAACAAGCTGGTGTACTCCTCATTCTAACAGCATACAAATTAGCTGTTGAGAAGGGAGTTCTTTCAGAAATTAGGATCTAACCTCAGTAAAACTTTATTGTTGTTGTTAAATACAGACCTGTTGAGCAATACAGTCAGTGGAGAAGCAGTAACTCAGAAGTCAAGTACCTTAGTTACCTAAGAAAGGAGAAAATAGACCTAGGTTGGCATAACTGTTGCCAGTCAAGGCCATCTTTACTGCTGTGCCCTGGGTGAAAAACCTTCTACAGTCCTATATTTTGGCTCTCTTAAAACTTATCAGTATGCTGTGAATTCTGGAGAGAAGCAAACACACAGTGTAGGGAAGACTCCCCAGAGAGGACAAATTTTCAAAGTAAAATCCTAAGGCAAAACTTTTAGGTTAATGTTATGTAAATAAGCAATAAAAGATTGACTGAGGTTTCAGCAGTAGTGCTCTGTGATTTTGCTTTGAAAGTTTTTGCTTTTTGGAGTTCACTGTAACCTCATTATATTTTGCTGGCACTTTCTCCAGGAAAAGTAACAGCTGCATAATACTGATAAACCTTAAGAAGGCCGACATGCGTGATTGTGGTTTGTGTTCCAGCTTAAGTCAACCATATGTAAAAGCTCTAACCTGGCAATCTGGGTCTGCTGTCATTATATCTCAAATTCTATCTTGCAATGTAAAATGTAGTTAAATAAGAATAATCATCCATAAGAACAAATCTCTAAAGAAAAAATATTTTAAAATACTATTCCTTAATTAATCATACCACTATTATTATAATATACTTCTATCAATATTGATTGAATGTGAAATCATTGCAAGGGAGTTGACAATGAAAAAATCTTTATGCATTAATTGTTTTTTAGTAGCCATAGAAATAAATAGATGTCACTTCTAAAACCCCTTTGAATATATACCAATATATAAAAAAGTATTGTGACATGAATTTTTTAATTATTCATAAAATATTTGATAATGCTAATAATATTCAATATTGATAAAAATCTGCTTTTGCTGAATATATAATCCCAGGGCACAATAGTCATCTTTAACTAGAATGATTTAAACTAAAACAACAAGTAATTTTTTTATTCCTTGCTGAATCTGCAGGTTATAAAATTCATATTCTCCAATTTTTTTTAAATTCTTAAATTTTTATGGGTGAAGAAGAAAGAAGTCAAAAAATCCAGTCATGACTAGCATTGTCTTATTAAAAATTCTGTGATAGGTCCAGAATTTCTCCCATTCTCAAGACTGAAGAAAAATTAAGGGTGTGATAAGAAATATAGAGTGGAGAGAGATAAAATACCAAGTTTTCTCCATCTGTCATTGCCTATGGAATTATTACATCCTGCAATTCATTGTTTCTAAGAGTTCAACAGAAGTGAAAAGGGATTTTTCACATTTAATTATCATGGGCAATTATGACCAAAGAAATTAAAAATGTAGGAAAGGACATGAAGTATTTTTTCTCCAAATGTAAACCAATCTCTGATTGAAGAAGGCCTCTTGCCTGTGGTTACAATACTGACTGTATTTGTGACCAACAGTGAGAAGTATCATTGTGAGTAATATCAATAAGATACCAATATTATTCCATACCAGTTTAGAATAAAGTCCACAGAATTTGGGATCTTTGAACCTTTTTAGGTTAGATCCTAACTGTACAACATTTTGTACAAAAAGAATGGTGGTGTCTGTGTCATTTTGAGTGAGTAGGAATGCCAGTTTTGAGACAGGACTGCTAAAGCTTTGTATTTGGATCACAAGAAGACATCCATGAAGTGCTACATTTGAGTTTAGAGACCTAGTCATGATTTTAAAAGAACCTTCTAAAAGATAAAAGCAGAAAAATCATAAAAATCTCAAGGGTAGTTTCAAATACACCAAAAGGAAAGAAAAGGTATTTGACCTATTGCAAACAATTTTTTTGTTTTGAATTCAACTCAATAGGTCTTTTCTACAAGGCAATTAATTTATCATGGTTGCTGTCAAGTATTTCAGGTTTGCTGAATGCTTAAACCTAATCTCTGCACTAAAAGGAGAATTCCTATATCTTCAAGGGTTTGCTCTCTAGCAGAGAAGTGTGATATATCATCTTTTCCTGTTGTGTGAATCTTTTTTATTTTGTATTTACAGAGAGGGCTGATGAAATGCAGTCACATAATGCAGAATCCCAACTCCAGTGATCAAGTACAAATACTCTAGAGAAGTCTTACTTGAGAGATGCAGAAAGGATCCAAAATTATATATTTCGAATTTCTCTGCAGCTTAGCCATCAATCTAGAGCCTAAAAAACCCCGAAAATTTAGTAAGTCATACAAAATGTTGATCAGACTCATGATCACTTTGGATAGTTCTGAAATCCTTGCTAACAAACTTTCCATCACAGGGTATTCACCACTTAATTGCATGTTTATACCAAAAACCAGACACTCCATTTATCATCCTTGAATTTTCTACTTCTTTAGTTTTAGTAAATGTCCCATTGCTGTTTGTTTTCAGAAAAAAATTGTTATATTTTGTTTTTATCCTACTAATTCCTGAATTTCTTTCTAAAGCATATGATCACAACTGCTTTATTTTCTTCTTTCTTCTTTGAAACCTTTTCATACTGCATACATATTTTTTAGGAGAGCTGTATTTCGGGTCTTCCCTTTAGCCTTGAAGCTCCAATGCAGTGTGAATTAACAGTAGCTCTATTTTTATAGAAAATATATATATGCTCTCATTTTTATGGAAAAATAAAATGAATATACAGACTGTTGCCATCCATGGGATTAAAGTTTCTAAAACAAATAGGAGGTAGATTCTGGAAATTCTGAATCACATTTCCCACCAAGAAAATGTCCAAGAGACTTATGTCTTTCCCTCAATGTCCTTTGCTAGTTACAGATGTGGCCTCCTGCATATTTCTGCTGCTTTTGAGACACTGAGATCAGATATATTACAGACATCTAATGGTGTTAAAGTGTTCAGAAGAAATAATTCTTTTACAAATTGCTAACTTTGAACATGAAAAAGACTTGTTCTAACCATTTCTAGACAATGCACAATGTGATATCTACATAGACAATGATCTTCAAAGGATAAAAATCCCTCTCAAGACAAACGTGATTGAGGGGGTTTGGGGATAAATAAAGTATATGAGGTCAATAAAGTATGCAGACATTCAAGTGGATTTGATTTAACAAAAAACTTTTTCAGCGTTACTAGCATTCTGGGATGTAAATCTCCATAAAAAGAATGTAATTTGGAAAAGAGAAAAAGCTCATATTTACCACATTTCTGATTTGTTGTTGAAGCTGGTTTTGCTGGGCAAGTGCACTCTTACAAAGTCTGAGGGAGGTTATGTACTGAAGTTTTGCTTTGTACAGGTGTCAGTTCTGGCTGTAGGTCTGCTGCCTGTGGAACTGGAAAGAGCCCTTTCCTGATTCCTGGCCAGCTCTTAGCTCCCTATATGGTACTGCAGTGTCTGATACAGACAGAGCTAATAACACTAACGATTCTTTTTTTCCTATTTTTCTGAATCTTCCACTAGACCAGGTTGGTCAGGACCCCATTCAACCTGTGCCTTGAATGCTTGGAGTGATGAGCCATCAACAGCTTCTCTGGACAGCCTTTTCCAGTGCCTCACCATCCTCTGAGGAAAATCTTCGTCTGATACATATTTCCCCTCTTTTTTAAAATTGTTCCCCCTTGTCCTATCACTAACTGCCCATGTAAAAAGGCTGTTGTTATCTTTTTTATAATCTCCATTTAAGTACTGAAAGGCCACAATTAGGCATCCCCAGAGCCTTGTCTGGCTCTTCTCCAGATTTGTTTGGTATGACCTTGTAATCATAATTTGATTTCATAAATAGAATGACTCTCAGGAACAAGATTGAATTACAAGATCTCTCAAAGTTCTTTAACAGTGCTGCTATGATTGCAAGTGGTCTTAGGGGATTTTAAATGGAAGTGGCTGTAGCTACATGGAGCTGTAACCTTCTCTTACTCAAGCCTTCTCTGTATCCAAGCTAATACCACGTTAAGTAATTTTGAGGACGGTTTATTTAAACCACAGCAGTCAAAATAGCCAAAGCTAAATCAACATACACCCTTTCTCCATCTGCTTTAAGAATGTCTACACAAAAGATTAGAATGTCTGCACAAAAGATTACTTATGTGCCTGAGACCTGTTCTTTTTACAACTGTATCAGCTAGCCTAATAAGAGATTTTATTTCTCCCTAAAAACTTTGCAGGTTACTTAGTAGCAGCTTATTTGTAAATTGTTCTGTGACCAATGTAATTAATGAAGTATGTGTTCAGTACAGTTCAGATTTCAGAGTGATCTCAGAAGTGGATTCTCTGATAACCAGTAAATGATGTATTCAAGCCCTGTTTCTTTTACACAGCAGACCACCTTTCCCAACACTGCTGGAATTTACTGCAGTTAAGACCTCTACCTTCATCTCTAAACTTAGCTTCAATCTACAACAAGACACAAAAGATGGTGGCACAAAGATACAGATGTGTGTCAGAAGTGCTCCCGCAATTATGTATGTATAGAACATGTCTGGTTTTAGCCTGAGGACTTTGGCATGACAAACAGAACATGGAATCCACTGACAAGCTTTTGGTCGTTTTTCTCAGTGTGTGCTTCTGTGGTGTGTTGACCCTGGCTGAGTGCCAGCTGCCCACCAAAGCCTCTCAGCTGGGCAGAGGAGAGGTAATATAACAAAAGTCTTGTAGGTTGAGATTAGTGTGGGGGAGATCACTCACCAGTGGCCATCATGAGCAAAATAAATTGAGTTGGGGAAATTAATTTAATTTATAACCAATGAAACCAGAGTAGGCTAATAGGAAATAAAGCCAAATAAAAGAACTTCCCCATCCCTCCCTTTTTCCTGGATTAAACTACACTCCCTATTTTCTCTACCTTCCTCACACAATGCCTCTGCTGCTCCTTCCTCCTCAGGAGGAGGAGGACTCCTCACACTCGTCCCCTAATCCAGCATGTGTCCCTCAAATGGGGTGCAGTCTTCAGGAACAGCTGCTCTGGCATGAGTCCCCCACAATCTACAAGTCCTGCCAACACATCGCTCCAGCATGGGTTCCTCTCTTCTTGGGGCCACAGATCCTATCAGGATCCTGCTCCAGCACAGGCTGCCCACAGGGTCACAGCCTCCTTTGAGCATTCACCTACTCAGGTGTGGGGTCCTCCCTGGGCTGCAGGTGCAGGACCTGCTCCCCCATGGACCTCCATGGGCTGCAGGGGCACAGCTGCCTCACCTTGGGCTGCACCACGGGCTGCAGGAGAATCCCTACTACAGTGCCTGGAGCACCTCCTCATTCTGCACTGAACTTGATGTCCACAGGACTGTCCCTCCACACATTTTCACTTCTCTCTCAGCTAGTGTTGCAGAGGGTTTTTCCCCCTTTTTAACTATGTTATCCCAGATGTGCTACTACTGTTGCTGATGGGCTTGTTTTTTTTTTTTGCTTGGCTTGGAGCCAGCCAGGGTTAGTTCTGTTGGGCATGGGGGGAAGCTTCTGGAAGCTTCTAACAGAAGCCACCCCTGTAGCCACCATGCTGTCAAAACCTTCCCATGAAAACCCAGTGTAATTTACCAAGGAGAAAGAAGCTCTTTGTGTTCATGAGCTAGAATAAATGAAAACAGAAGAAAATATAAAGAAGCGAGAATGGAACATCTGGGATGGGATGGGATGGGATGGGATGGGATGGGATGGGATGGGATGGGATGGGATGGGATGGGATGGGATGGGAT